>DWMZ01000750.1:0-19776 GCA_018249855.1 Eueides tales michaeli
GTGCTTCGTCCAAATTTTTATACGTTTTTAAATTTAGTATTTGTCTTTTCTAAGTGTGGCATAACACTTTAAAAATAGTAAAAAGATTTAAATGTTAATTGCCTGCAGATTATGTAATAAATATTTCATCATCAGAAAGCTAGTTTCAGACATAGGCTATCACTGACAGAAGGGCGTAAAGATTATAATAGTTTAAGCACTGAAATGGCAAGCAATGAAATGGTATATCTGGGAAGTATGTTTAGTAGAGAGGAAAGAGGCGAAATGGATGTGGAAAGTATGGATGTACAGTACTTACTGTGGACAAGCGATTTCTTCGTAGGATATGCAGAGTCAGTTTAGCTGATCGCATACCTAATGAAGAGACACAGAATGGTAAGTACTAGTGCGGATGTAACAGTGAGAATGATAAAGAGGACCATCTCTCCTTTATTGTCACCTTGCTAGTAGTCAGGTGGTTCGGGCACATCAAGCGAATGAGTGATAAAAGAATGGCAAAAAAGAAGGAAAAGTAAAAGGTGGGAAAAATAAGGGGAGACCTTGGTCGACCTTCGAAAACAGAATATCGATGATACTGGAGGAAGGTCCCGTAAAAACCATGAGGAACTCCGTGAGCATGTATGAAGAGGATGTTAGTGGACGAGGCGAAAGACGTATGCCAAAACCATAGCCTTTGGCACCGATACTATAACGTTGTCACGACAATTATTCACACAACTTCCGTGTATTCTCAAACAAAACGTCATTTACGTGTCTAATGGCACGCTCGAAATACCATAATCAAAGAGGAAAACTAAACTGAATAAAATTGAGTTGCAAGACCCACTCGTATAAATATACATTGGAAATTAAATAAAAACTTGTAATATTAAGTATATTAATGTCAAGTTTTAAAATACGTATGATTATTATATAGAATGAGTAGTTCTTACTTTCGAGTCCCAACTAGTAGTTGCTGAGATTACCGCGTTCAACCAAACAACAAATAAACTCTGCAGTTTTATTAATATTGAACAGTTGTAGCTAGTGGCTTTTGTTTTCTTAGCAGTATTATCCTACCTCCATGTTAGATATATTTATTATCTTAAACAATTACTTATTGCAACTTTGATATAAAACAATTAATTTTTATAAGTTACAATTTCTATAAATAACCGTAGTCACACTCAAATATCGAAACATGGATAGATGTAGAGAAAACCTTACTAACAGTTCGTAGATCCCAGATAATTCTTACTTAATTATTTTATTAATGATGAAAATAATTAAAATATAATTTAGAACTCATATATAATGAAATTATACCATCATATTTCCCATTATATATTAAAATAATACTGTAAGTGCCTTTCACGTAGCTATTGCCGTTTCCGTTAAATACTCAACGACAAAGGCGAAGGTTGCATTACGAGGTCATGTAACTGTGAACGGGAGGTAGAATTATAAATCGTTTTACAATACCATACGAAGAGACATTAATACTTAATTTCAGTAATAAAACCGGTCAAGTGCGAGTCCGAAATCTCGGTGAGCAAATTAGCCCCACATTGGCTTTCGGTACCATTTTCAGGGTTGTTGTAGGCCAACGGCAGATACAATTTGTCAAAATTGGCAAGCTTCGATTTACGAGCATATGCACTCATTTTGTAAAAAAATACTACACTTTTTTCAGCTTTATTCTTTATCCCGCACATGGCAGGCTAGGCAGAAAGAACTTGGAAACCTAGTGATAAGAAACTCGATTCTGTTACCCATTTTCCATCGAATTTAAGGTATTGTGTGTTGAAGGGCGGACTTAACACCGCACTTTGCCTTGTTACCAGAAGGAATAAATAAAAAAAAATATTTCATTTCTTCAAGTGGGGGGTCGAACCCACAACGTATTTATCACAATAGATTATCAAGATTCCTTGACATTTTAATTAAACAAGTGAAACCCAAAACACACTAAAACCACACACAAAAATTAATCACACAAATACGTGTCCGATTTCTTAAATGAAAACCAAACTAGAATCTAATTTTTATTTTAAATATAAACTGTAATCAATATGTAACAAACAAATTACAGAGATATAGTTGTCCAATAGTAACAGAAGAGGCATTTTTATATTTATATTTAAAGTATTTCTGTAAAAAAATATTTAATAAGTTGTTTTCTTAATTTCAATTAATAATAATTTAAAGAAGAAGAAAAAACTAGATTAATTTTAAATTATACGGAACGTAAAAAATATTTAGGTAATAAAGAATATTTTTTTTCTAAATTACCCTATTCTTAACTCAACTTTTAACTTAACTCAATTTAAGCAAGGTTAAAAGCGTGGGGCGCTTTTTAAGTGATCTAAAGTCACCATGCATTTTCTTTAGATTTTTTTAAAATTAATAAGTTAGGTCGAGGGTGTTAGGATACTCCATAAGACAACCACGCTTGGGCTCAAAAGCTATCCCACTGCAACACAGTCTATTTTATTACTTTGCGTTTTCATAAAAAAGCATAAGCTAAGTCAAAAGTAAACAAAATTATTTAAATTAAAAATGCATAATCTTAATGCCTATTTTTTATATAAATGAATAACTTTTTTCTTTATGGTACGGTCGGCTTGACTGTATCAAAAGGAAAAGTTATTTTAAAATGCAATTAAGGAACGTATGACATCATATGCAACAAAAATATAGTCTATGTAAATATGTTAATTATAAACCACAAGGTTTACAAAATTGATGTCACAGACATTATAAAATATTACATAGTTCTTTTAAGGCCATGTAAGAAACATATTCACATTGTCTCCAACAGTCAGATAATCCTTGACCTTTGATTATACTTAATTATAGAAACGTAATTATATGTTTTTTTTAAATGGTAATAGGTCATTAGAAATAATTTAATGGCTACTAATAAGATTAGCTAAAGTTTATAAAAATATCTAAACATTCTTAACAAGCACCTCATCTTTAATTTTATCATATCATAAAAATAAACGACCCATGAGTTACAACTTTACAGGTAATTTTCCCAATGAGAGGAGTTTAGTCACTTACAACTTTCAGGTAAATAATTAAGCAATAAAAGACAAATTTTTACCTTTATACAAATCCAACTTATATTTGGAATTGTAATTTGTATTGAAAAAATAAATTAATTATAAAAAGACAATAAGCGCGACTTCATTAAACTAAGACGAAAAGACACGTCCAATAGTTTATTGGAATTTGCAGTCGGGACCTGAAGTAAAATAGTGCCTATGACATCATAATTGGATTAGCTAATGAACCTACAAGTTCGCGTGTTCACATAGAATCCGGTGTTAAATGTGTCCACCCGTTTATATAAACTTGCTTGCGCCATTCACTTTCACGACTCGCGTCGTTCGCTGATACATTTATACAGAAAGTAGGCTGCAAACAATGCCTTCATGCCAGTTTCTCTACTCTTGAGAAATGATACAATAATTGCTGATTGTATTCATAACTTCTTATTTGAACCAGTATATAACACAAGTCTAAAAACGTTACCTTTTACCTTTTGTTTCCAAATTCTTCTCTTCTCAGTCTTATTAAATAAATTTATAATTATATTTGTTAAAAAAATACACTGTAAATCAATTTTAATTCAATACAGTATAACCCTATCTATAAAAAAAATACTTTCCTGAATATTATAGCACACTGCGTGAAAAGTAGGTGAATTTTTATCAGTTTATTTGTGTGTGTTATGTAACTTTTTATGTATCACTGTAAAGAGCTAACGGATTACCGATTTTTATAATTCTTACGTCAATCGATTAACTTTACCTTGCGAAATTCGAGTACTTTATGCTTTAATATTTCATTATTCTGATCATGTTAAGCATGGATATGTGTGCATACCGCAGAGGTATGACCGCGTACTTGAAACCCCTAGAATATTAACTGCATATTCTATACTTCTATAGTAATACCATAAAGCTGAAGAGATTTTTCTTGGTATGTTTGTTTAAATGCACTTATCACAGGAACTACAAGTTTGATAAAATAAACAAAAGTCGAGAAAAAATAAAAAATATAAAAAAATCCAGCTATTGTTGGTTATCATCTTTTTTTTTGGTTTTTTTAGCTTCACGCTGTATCCTGCACAAGGCAGGGTAGGCAGAGGGAACCCGGGAACCTAGTATTAAGACACTCCATTCCACTTCCGTTTCCCACTTTCCGACGAATTTGAGGCATTGACTTGTTGAGTGGCGGAACTCAACGCCGCCCTTTGCCTTATTACAGAGCGAATAAATGAAACATTAAATATTTAAATTGAAAATATTAAATATTTCATTACCTCGAGTGGTGATCGAACCCAGAACCTGCTTGTGCCGTTGCCGCCACGACAGGCCTCAGGGTTATCATCTATATTTTTAATTTCGCTTCGGGCATTAAAAATTATAGTACAAGTTTCATATTTACGCGATTTTCACCATATGCGGAGGTTGCCCATTATGGACTAGATTGAAGTCATAGATTAAAATTATTTCTTGTATTTCTATCGGCCAAAATTAAATTTCTTAAATCTTATTGTAAGATCGATGTGACGGACTTGATATTTTCGGAACAACCATTTACGCTCGTTTATTAAATTTAGTTTAGTGAGCAATCACTTATTATGCATAAGACCACGTGGCCTTATAATATAACAGGAAGGCCTGCATATGGCTACAATAGTGCTCTACTGATGGTAGGTGACAACGTCCCTAGCATAAACGAAAATTGGAGTTTTTTGAAACCAATACAAAATTATACAACTCGCAATCATTATTTTTTATTTCAAGTTATATCATTCATTATCATTTAATCACTAGCATAATGTGATTTAGGCTCCATTTCAAAATAATATCTTTATGTATAAATGGACTAATTGTTCAAATTAAATTTACAAGTAGGCTTCATCATGAATTACGTAGATTTAGATAAATAACTTTTTCTTCATAATCAATAATATAAACTTACTTTAAGAATTACGATACTGACCAGTAAAATATCGTCTACGAAATTAATCTTCTTTCTTTATATCAAATTTTTATACCGTTTGAACATCAGCCAAAATCCACACTTTAATTTTTTTATTGATAAAGGTTGGCTGAAAGAGATCGCCTGTGTTGATAAGACCTCCTTTACAACTGTCTTTTTTTCTTTTATTTATTACATAATTAAGTTGGCGTAGTAACGTATTAAATAAATAAAGTTCCATAGTCATTGGCATGCATATAATGTATTGCGTTATTATTAGCAAATACTCGTATATGATAGAAGAAGATTCAACCATGTGTAACGGAGTTCTGGTAGCGGCGAGTGGCGACGTCGCAGTTGATACGTGCCATAAATAATTAAAAAGTTATAATGTACTACATTAATATCAAATATATTTTATCGCTATTTACAAAAAAAGGGAAAATGTGGGCATTTGTAAACGCGACATGTAGGTTCGCTCCTCAATCAAAAGATGATTTTTTTTATCTTTTCATTACTTCGCTCTGGCAACAAGACGTAATGTGCGTTGAGTTCACCCACTTTACACGTAATACCCCAAATTCGGCGGAAAGTGACAAACGTAACGAAGTGTCTTAACACTAACTTCAGAAATTCCCTCTACCTACTTTGCCATGTGGCTAAAACTAAAAAAAAGAATAATTGAGTAATCTTCCCTGAACCATTGGAATATTTGCGTTGTTACTAGTCTGGCTGATGGACTATTCTTGCTATCTTTTCACTTTCTATCGTTATGACGTGTCACAAAGAAAGAAGCAAAGTCCATCAATTGAAACTTTTTCACTTTATTATTGTTATTAGTATAACGGTAATAATAATCATGATATATTTATTGAAGTCCCAGTATAGAATTCTTTAATTTGTTACCTATGTTATAAAGATAATCAATTCCTCAATAGGCATGATGACAGTATGAAAGAATCACAGAAAATACCTTTTTGAATTCTCAATTATGTTTTAAAAAACGTAAATAACATTTTCTTTTTCACTTTAATAAACAGATTAACGTGATATTTCATCAAATAAAAGCTTAAAAAACCATGGTTGGCCATTTTAAACGAAACACCAGTCAAATTAAATGGCGTCACGTCAATATAAATAACATTCTTGTCTTGTCAATCATTGCTTGTATTCAACAACAGTAATTATACTAATCAATAGGAGTCAAAATTTTGTCATCATGCCTATTATGCAAATCCGTTCAGCTACTCTGGAGATATGAGGTAATAAAGAACATTCATTACAATAAACTTGCTTACAAACATACATACAAATATACAAAAAACGCGCGAACAACATAACCTGGTCTTTACAGTCGGGAAAAATATATAACAGACTTAAATCATATTACAATACAATTACCTGATATTATTAAAATAACAACATTATATTAGAAAACAATCAAGGATAATTCTACGTCCAAGAAATGTACGCCTCTCAATAAAAAGCTTAATTTATATAAAATTCTCATAGACGTGGGAGATTGATGGCAACGCGTGAGAGTATAGGATGGGCTTACATTGGAATGGAATGACATAACGGGGCGTTGTCACCGGTTGAGTGCCCACCGCCGCAACAGGTGTTTGCTCGTTTAAAGGTAAACTTATACCTTTTTACCATGTATGCGATGCATAACGTATACCAAAAATATCAATTACAATTATAGTTACAAATTAAATTAGCTAAAATTGTAGCATTAACTAGACTAGAAATATTTAAAACATTGGATTGCGTTCGATAATGATTTGTAATGTGAACATTTTGAACACTTTGAAGTTATTTTTATTTTTTTTTGAAAACAAGAAAACGAAAGAGATAGTAGATATAAAATAAAAAGTGTATGTTAGTAATTTCAAAATAAATATCTTTTTTCAAAGTTTCATCTTGTGTGTCCGTTTATTATACGTCCGTATGTTATGCAGTATATATATATATATATATATATATATATATATATATATATATATATATATATATATATATATATATATATATATATATATATATATATATATATATATATATATACACGGCGTATAACAAACGGAAACACATATTCATATATGTAAACAAAAAAAAACTACTGATATAAAAATTCGTAACAATAAACATAGATTTAATCTATATACATACTACATATATTTTCTCAACGAACCAAGCAATAGTAATATGTCGAAATGCTAAAGAAAACCTTTTTGATCTGTAGTTAATGATTACTTGTTTGTGGGAATAGATTGCAATAAGAACAAAGGGGCCTTGAAGCAAGCATTTATTTAGCGGCACTACGCTCCAGCGAAACGATTCTATTCGATTCTATTCTGACATATAAACCTTAAGTAAATTAGACACGAGGAAAATGTAACAAGAGAGATTCTCTATTTAATAGAAGAATAATACATAAAGTCATTTACAAGTTAATACTAGTATTAAATTTACTTTGTAAAAAAACAAAGTGTGTATGTGTTTATCTATTCGAGAGCCAAGGCTGGAAATAAAGTATGTTCCCCTGTGTCCCAAAAAATAGGGTCACGCGAAATCCAGAGGTAGAGCAGCACCTGGGGTACCCGAATCACCCCCATATATGTTCTGCGATTATTCATAGTTCGCGAGTTATTATTTATTTTCTGAATTATTGAAAATTTTCTACTTCAGAAACTTAAAAAAATAATAAAAAAAAGTAAAAGACTTTCCACTTTTTTCTCTTTGGTACTGAACCATCATAAATTGTACTTTTATGCATAAAATAATTAGCTTTGTAACTTGAATAAAAATTATGAAATTATTGATGTAAAGTCAAAAATTATCGGTTTCTAAGTAGGTCTCGAAAATACTCCAGACTCTCTGCTTTCATAATAGTTTAAAAAAAGAAGTACTTGACAGGGTACTTTGGCTAAAATCGACTCTCAAAGGCAGCGAAATAGAAAATTCTTGAAATTAGGTAAATTGTTAGTGATTCGTTGATTGAACGAACTTTGCTTTCTTTAAGGATTTTGAGTGCAATTACTATTTAGTTTCGTGTAAATACAGGACTTTGGCTTGCTCAACGGACTTTTCGACACCTTAATTTTATTGTGCATTACTTTTATGGATATGCAAGACGAAATGCTTCTGAAGGAGCATGGTTGTACAGGGAGCAAGTACAAATATTTAATAAAATTTTTAATTTCAGCTTCACTTCTTAATTGTACAGAATTATAACAAGATTTATTGAAACGATTGTAGAGTTTATCTGAAAATATATAAACAAATTTAATAAAATGTGCATTTTTGGAATGCATGTGAAAAAATGTGTCCTGTTATTTCTACTAAACCTTATTTTTTTAAGGAATCAAAAAAAACGGAGAAGACATTTGTCTCGCGTGAAAGTATCAAGTAAAAATTAATATCAAATATACAATTTCAATATACTTATTATAATTTACAAAAATATCTTAAAATTTAAAAATATTAAAATATTATTACAACATTTGACAAGAAATGGGAACTTATAATACAAATAATAGAAAATCCTACCACCTACAAACCTGAAATTGACACGAAACCCTCGAAGGACAAGCCCGACTCGCCCTTGACCGATTTTTTTTTTTGGAATTACCATTTACGAATCTACTTTACCAACGAACTCAGGTATGATTCATACAATCACAATAGGTTGTAATTAGGTACCTAGACGTTTAAAAATGGTTTTTGTGTTCATACGTTTGCTATCTATCTGCATATTGCATAAATTTAAAGAAATCCTTTAACTCATAATTAAACGTAATATGAAATATTCTGAGATTTTTAATAAAAGAATAGAGAAATGTGGGTAAACTATTTAAAACTAGGTAGGTGTAATACTTACTGAAGTTAATTTATTTTTTTCGAGCAAGTTTCCACCATTGTTTTAATTAAGGCCGAATATGTTGAGAAATTAGAACAAATAAAATTTATTTTAACGGATAATATAAACTTACAATGATACATTAAAATGTGAAAAATCAGGTTGTCATTATTTTAGTATTTATTTTACGCTGTTGCTTGTAAAACTTATACCATATTTTTTATATTTCTTTTAGTAATTATTACTGACGAGAATTTCGAGTTATTTATTCTTTAAAGGCTCTATGTACACCTAGTTGTATGAACAATACAATAATATTAATATATGTATTAATTTTATTATTATATATGACACTCTAATTTATTTTTTTATTATTTGTGTTTTAGCCAACTCATCAATCCCCATTTAAAAATGTTAATATAAAAAAAATATTAACATAAAATAAATACATTTCATACATTATTCCATATAATTTAAATGCACACTCTACGTAAGTTTATTAAAATTGTAAAACGCTTTAATGTTGCTAGTTAGCCGTGAAGTAAACTTGTTACTTAGTATTTATACCGTTGACAAATGTTGAATGCTAAATCTAAATATATTTTAATTAAATTCAGATTTTTTAGAAGTTGAAAGCAAAAATTGAGGAAATTTATATTATTACATCATTTCAATTAAGTATGTGAATACGGATACCGCTAGGAGCCGACTTTACTTTAAATGGATATCAAGGTACAGGTCCAGCTTACATAAGTAGACTTCGAACGCCATCTAGTGTAACTGGCAATCGTTTATTAATACCATTAAGGCTACAAACGTAGAGCATAAGACTATATAACTAAAATAACTTTCAGTGTATCTTCTTATGCAATCCCTGCTTTATTTTTCTACAGTGAAATCATGTCCGTTTTTACATACAAACATGCAATTCTTTATTTTGAATAAGCATAAAAACTGGCTAAGTTTTAAACACTTTTGTTAGTAATGTATGCGAATAGGATAAAGATAAGCGTAAAAGTTTACTCTACAAGTGCTCTTGTAAATATTAATGAAGTGAATGTACAATAAGTTAAAACGAACGTTATTGTAATGAGAGCAGAATGGAGAGTAGAAGAGAATGCGGGCGTTCGCGGGGTCGGCTAGGTTATATTGCGACACGGCCGGGTGAGTGTGCGCTGTTTAAGAATCCAACCTTGAGATCATCGGTGAGTGATGAAGCAGTAATGAACGGGGCGCATTCCTCCCGGTGTAAGCAATTCGCCTTTCCTCGCTAGGCGAACGGCCTTTGAATGACTCCAAGGAAACAGCCACGCTCCGATGACAGTATAATTTTGACAGAAATACACAGTCGATTGTATGACCAAAAATACACTATCACAACACTGCAACTACAGGACTCCTGTAACGGAGATTAATTGACACTCGAAAGACGAAACGCGGTAGCGACGCAGATCGTTTAACACAAACGACCACGACGTCGATGGGATTCAGACTGGTCGCAGCGCTGCAGGCTGCGGCGTGCGCGCACTTCTTTCACCCCCCTCTCCCCCCAACCCCTCTAATGCGGCCGGCGCTGTTTACCAGCTAAGCTTTTGCGTGCCTGGTCTGTACATAAGATAATAAAATTGCAAAGGTAATAAATGTCAACACTGAACCGGCTGAACCCGAATGTCGATGGCTTTTTTTGTTTTGTTACATTAAAAAATTATTGATACACTGTTTTTCTCTTTTATATCCATGTTCAAATTGAAGCTCGTGATTTTAAATGGCTTCAAGAGAATAAAATAAAGCAAGAATAGATTCAGTGATTTGACTGATATACAAAAGAAAAAATATGAAGCTACCACCTGAGTGGCTATAAGAGTTCTTATACAAGCGCGTTGATTAAAGCCTCATTACAAATTATTCGTTTTTTATCATCGCCAACTTCGAATGTCAATGGAACATCACAAGGAATTAATGCTAATGTTAGTGCTAATGCTTCTTTTTTCATATCATTCCACAAAAAAATAAAAGATGACACTTAGTAATATATATAAGTACTTGCAAAGAATTGTAGCAATACCAACTATTAAGAAAAACTATTTTATTTATAAAAACTATATAAACAAAAATTGTTAACACAACTTGAAAAAAATGATTAAAACTTACCACCAGGTACTTTTAATTCAATTAAGAAAACATTACATTCGAATTAACAAAATGAAAGTTATGTTAATATAAACCACAAGATATAAAATAGATTATATTATGTTAATTGCAGTTTAATAATATTAAAATTTATTATATAAGACTTGTATATCAATGATCAAATATATAAATGTACGATCACCATTTAAACAAAAATCGGGATAGATAAATTCTTATGGCTATATGTTAGACTTCAACGCGCTCTATATTCAAGTGCCTACTTGCTTACACATTTAAAATAAGATTCCAAACTGTTATACTGCTATAATGCTTAAGATGTTTTTGTTTTAATAATGACAATAATTTATCTCTGTGATTTAGCACGATAAAACCACGAAGTATGTTATTTTAATATTAAGTGGCTAGATATTAACATAAAAATAATTCATATAACGGTCAACTTTAACATTATTATATGATTTTAAGCAAATAATTATATTATTATATAATACTGTTTCTGAAATAAAACGGCTAACAAAATTATTTAACTGTACAAAATCTTATTATTTAAGAATGTAAAACAAACACTAAAAGTTATTCGTAGGATACGAATAATTTACTCTAGTGCAATAATTTTTAAAATATAATAACACCACTTCTCATTACTATAACGGCATATTAATATATATTTTCTACTTTGACCGATCTTGTCGCTACTAAGACATGGAACGTCCTGGAAAGACCGGTCCACTGGCGTTTATCGGGTCCAGTGCCATTATTTAGCGATCAAAATATACCGGTGCAAAAAGTTATGTGAAAATCAGTCTCAGTGCTATTACCATTTTATGTTATATACATAATAGTATAGCAATTTCGAGACACATCTTTTACGTTTCAAATATTGCGTAACTACCGCTAGAAGTACGAATAAATATTTTTTATTTTTTCTTTATATAACTTACTATAAGTTAATCCTGCCTTCAAATTTGTTTATTCAAACAGCCTATAATTTTTTTTGGTTTTCTTATGCAGAAGACACAGAAATGTTCTATAGTACAAAACATATTTTATCACATAGAAAATTAACAGAAAGCATAGCAGTAAGGAATTTCTATATCACACTGAAGCTAGCTAGCACCACACTTCTAATTTTAAGAGTGATGATTGTGTGTTCAATATTAATTTGGAAGAAAAATATTTCGAATGAAACGATTTTAACCAGATTAATCGCGTATATTTAGTATATAATACTAAAATTTTGAAAAAGCGGACGTTTTGAAAAATAGTTTTATTTATAATGAAAAAAAATATTATATGAAGATATTTATTTTCACACTTGGCATTAATCCCACCTATCCACAAGCAATATCTCCAGAATTCGGCCGGAAAGTGGGGAACAATAATGTCTTAATGAGAACAGAATCTCTTAACTCTAGGATCTCAGGTTACGTCTAACCTACCCCGCGGGATAAAGCGTGAAGTAAAAAAAACATTAGGATCTTCCTCCTACTATATTATATGCGCATTATATTACATACGTGCTACGTGTTTTTAGGTAAGACATAATTTTTAATATTAATTTAATTACTAAATATCTGCACTTAAAAACCCAATCAACTAAATATTTAGGTATTGTTAACTGCAATGGAAATATGAATACAATTTGCTTATAATTTGTATTAAAATACAAAAGCAAAAGCAAACATAAATACATTTATAGTTCCTTGTAGGAACGGATGAAGACGTCATTAACATGACCCACGCCAGTGTCACGGTCGGCCTGCCATCATAATCATCAGCCGCCATCGCACAAGGTTGAAATCACACGTAAATTCCACGTAACAACAGTACGAAATTTAAAAGTAAGATTCAGTGTCAAATTTAATACTTAAACTTTTCAGTCAATTAGAGTTTCAACTTTAGATATACCATCATATTATTCTTATTATGTTTCATTGTTTTTGTTTTTAATTAGTAAATACCGTTTCTATTACGAATGCTAATAACAAAATGGGTCTCTTATTTCTTTATTATCATCAATATATAAATGTTAAGTTTATAAATGTCGGTTGGGTGAATTATTTTATAACAATTCACCCATTATTTTGGTGTTTTTACTCTTAAATTGCAAAGAAAGTTACTAATGTTAACATATTTTTCAACAGAATCCTAATATGTTTAACTATTAGAAATATATTTTTCTTCTTCTGCTTTCGTCGGCTCTTAGAAGGTGGGCCTCTTTTATCACCGGGATCGACATGTCTATCTATCTGCTAATCGGCCCTGTATAAAAACATATTTTATGAAGTCTACACTTATTATCTTATTATTATATATATATTTTCTACTATCAATATTTGAAAAATATAAAATTAATAACATGTATATAATCTCCAAGCATTATCGACACGATGTCTTAGCCTGGAGATCTATAAGAAAAGAGTACCTGCATTTAGAATAAAAATAGAGAAATAATTTCTATAAAGACCAACTTTTGATAAATGGTTACTGTTTAATGTTACTAGTATACTTAATAATAGTTCCCTGTTATTATTTCTACATAACGAAAAAGTACTAAACTGTAAAAGGTGATATTTTAATTGCTACAGAGTTAAGAATATATGTGTACTATAATCACACAGTAAAAAAAATTGTGTCTACATTTTATATATTTGACAAAAACTAATGTGTTCTTAAAATAATGAATAGAACACAAATCTATATTTACTTTAAAATTTTGTCTGTCGGTTCGTCCGTTGTCTGTTTGTCAAAAACAAAAATGGGTACTGTAGGATAATCCTTAAGAAATAGATTTATCCTACAGTATCCATTTTTTTTATAACAAACAGACAAACAGACGACGGATGAACGGACGGACAAAATTTTAAAATAAATATAGATTTGTGTGTTTTGTCCTTAAGAAATAGATATTTGCTGTAGTTGTTTTTTGGAAGGACTTTTAAAGTAGAACAATTCCGTCTTACGTGATTTTTGCGTAACTTCAACCGTATGCACGTTTGCACGCAGGAAAGCCCTAAGGTACTGTCTTTTTGGAAATTACATTTTTTGTTGATATTGCTCATCTTTTTTTCTTTTCTTTTTTTTATGGATAAGACATCGCAAACGAGCGTACGTGTCACCTGATGGTAAGTGAACACCGCCGCCCACGGCCCCTGTGTAACACCAGAGGAGCTACAGGCGCGTTGCCGGTCTGTAAGGTGGACGGGCACCGGGACCCGGCATTACCCAATGCGAAATGCAGTGGCCGAAGCCACTATTTTACGCCGGTTATAAAAGCCGGGGGTGGTAATAATCCGGTCGAGTCTGCCCATGCGTGTTGCCATTGCTGACAACGTGACTCTCCCACACGTACTTTAGTCGCCTCTTACGACACCAGGTTCACCCTGACACCACCAGTATCAGGGTGAACCTATTCTAAGCCGGAATCTTTTATTGGTCATAGCGAGATGTAAGATATAGCTTATTATAAACTTTCTTGATAAACGGAATATAATATATCGATCCAGTAGTGCCTGAGATTATTGTGTTCAACCAAGCAAAGTCCTTATCATATTAGCTTAGCTTAGAATATATATATATATATATATATATATATATATATATATATATATATATATATATATATATATATATATATATATATATATATATATATATATATATATATATATATATATATAATCGAAGTGTCTGTCTGTTATTTTGTCAAAATAACTAATACCTCATCTTTCAATCTTTCAATTCCTCATCTTTTAAGACCATATAGGTTTTAGTATAAGGCAAATAAATGTTAGTGCTCACACACGAAGATATTGAATTCTTTTGTCGGTCTGTCTCTTTTTCTGTTTATCCGGAAGAGCTGGACCAAATTTTATCAGTCATCGCTTCTACACAGACATTAAATTACCAAACCTTTTACTATTAAAAAAGAAAATGTTTGCAATCAAAATTAAATATAATCCAAAATATTTATTAAGTATAGTAAATAGCATCATAGATAAACCGTCCTTAAATAACCAACCAATTTCCCTAAATACACCTATATAAATAAAAAAGAGGCTAGTGAAGTCGCGAGTGCTACTAGCTGAATAATAATAAGTGAAATGATTGATACTTACCTATATACCTATTTACTATTTAAAACCCGTTATTTTTAAAATAGATAATAAACTTTTTAAATTCAATAATTTTAACCGGAATTATCGCGTATATTGAATTCTAAACATTTTTAGGAAATCCGACATTTCGAACATTTTCGAACACTAGTAAAGTGTTCGAAACATCAGGTTTCCTAAAAATGTTTAGAATTATTGAATTCTCGCAATTAATCCGGTTAAAATTGTTTCATTTGAAATGTGTAACAATCTAGAAAATCAAAGATACTATTATAAGATACTAAACTTTTCATAAAATACAAGTTAATATGGACAAGTAAAAAGGCACAAATAACCCATTAAAACAAGGAGATTGAAGAATTATACCTAAAATCATCAGCCTACGTGAACTTGACAGTATTCAACTTGCTTTCTATAAATCCCTATTATGTTTAAATTGGTCCCTATCTCCTAATCGCTGAAGAATTGGGTTTAATATTACTATTATCAGCTGGGTCATGTCATCAGATTATGACTACAAAAAACAAATATATGATTATTATAGTATTAGATGACACGTATGTGGCTATAAAATTAAAGGGATTTCCCCCGATTTTTACGGTTTTCCATCGTCAGATCTTTTAAAATGGGTCTACAAAGGACGGAAAAAGAAATCGACGAAAGACATAAAAAAATATAGTTAACGAAAAATCTATTTTTCGAAAAGAAGGCGGTTAAAGACTTATCGAAAAATGTTAAAAGAATCATTGTGACGAATATATTAGTCATATTGCACAAAGAGCAAAGTAAGAAAACAACTTTTACTTCTACAATCAATTTATGTAGCCATAGAGGCAAAAAGTATAATACATTTAAAATTTGGCACAGGAGCTGTGGGTGTGATTTCACCAGGCAAACAGCTTTAACTTTCTCTTACATTGCGCAGTCACGTGACGTCGGTGATACAAATATGTGCCTGTGATTTTCGGTCTCAACACAAGGCAAACAAGCATGTCGTTATTGCTTTAGAGGAAACTATTTTAATTTATTTTATGATTATTTTGTAATATATGTTTATATTAAAGGATATTTTTTTCAGCTTCACGCTGTATTCCGCACATGACAGAGTAGACAGAGGGAACTTGAGAACCTAGTGATAAGACACTGCGTTCCGTTCCCCCCTTTTTGGGACATTTTATTTATTATATTACTCACAAAAGTTATGAATCACATATTTGTGGAGGTGTACCTACATGTAATAAAATAGGAAACTTGTATATTAGTTCTGACTGTAAAAGAATATCCAACTTTAATGATTATTATGTTAAGATTGAATAGTTATGAAGTATCGTCGCCTACACTTCAATCATTTAAGAATATTTTCAAAAACTATTAAAAAGCTGCCTACCAATAGTAATATTGTTGTATATAAGACAAATAATGTATATTTATGATATTTGTAATATAATTGTTTTTTATGTTATTAAAGCAAAATGTGGTCGGCTGATTCTAAATTCAATTACATTTTCAAATTCTAAATTCAAGTATTATTTTCTTTAATTGTAACCGTACATACACAAGATCAAACGAAAGAGAAATTAAGGATGTTTTTAAAATAAAATGTAGCTAGCTGCATAATATAGGATAATAAGACGACATTTTTATAGTATTTGAATAATATAAATATATCGTCTTCTGATCCTATATTATGTGGCTAAAACTGCACATTTTTACAGCGTGGTGTTTCAGATATTACGTCCTGCATAGAATTAAGCATCTCTAGACAAATATTAATCGACAGACATGATTTATATTTATTAATGAACTGGCGATCAGCGGGCAGCTTCGCCCACTTTAACTACACAATAATTTATTTTAAACATTGCATTGCGTTTGATTTCTAATCTGAACATTTTGAATACTTTGTTGGTTCGATCGTCGCTTGAGGAAATTAAACATTTTTTTTTTCGCTCTGGTAACAAGACAAAATGCAACGTTGAGTGCCGTAACTCAACACGAATTGTCTCAAATTCAGCTGAAAGTGGGGTGAACAGTGTGTTTAAAATCTAGGTTCTAAAGTTTACACCATTCCTCTATGGCAGGGCAATATGCGGGATACAGCGTCAAGTTGAGAAAAAAAGTATTTGCTTGTAACATTGTTTTACATCACCATTTTGTTACTATCGACTACTCATATTTTTCTGTACAAACGAGTAAATGTTGCGTCTTAAATAATATTTAAGTTATATAACAGAACTATTAGTTGACCAACTCACAGATAAAAAGACAAACATTTTGCTGAGTGGCTTTATAACTTCTATTATTAATATAAGTACGGACTCAATTACTATTTTTATATATTATTAAATAAATTGGTACAGAATTGACTTTGATATCCTTTTTATCTGCTGTGCCCCCGCCAATTCGCATTGAGGATTTTTTTATGTAAATTTATATGACCGACCGTTGAACATTCTTTAAGCATAATCGTGTAACGCTATACGGTAGACGAAGACGAAGCGTGTTGATGTACACAATTAACGGCATCAACAGCGAGGTCACATAAAATTTAATTATATTATCAAAAAAATTGCAGGAAGGTACCTTAGACCTAGCATGGCTTAATCTAAAGATTTCATTACTTTTTAACGAATGAAACGAACAGCTTCATCGGGAGATAGTTGGTTAATGTTTTTTGTTGATTATATATACAGATTATTATCGATATATTAAGAATTACTATTAAACAAAATTCAGTTCATATTTTTAAAATCTTTAACACAACAGAATTGTCTTTACTATCTTTTCATTATACGTACAGATATTACCTATATAGTTTTATTATTTTTAAAACTTTTTCATTAAGAAAAGAGAAAATAAGAAATTTAATAACTATTATAATAAGATTTGTGGAAGCTTATTGCACAAAATTTAATATAATTGTGTAATCTGAACATGGTGGGTGGAGGCCTTGTCAACAGTAACAGTAATGCCTGTATGGGTCGCCTTAACAGCTAAAAACAAGTGTAAAAAATAGTGTAGGTGGAGGTGAAGTGAAATCAAAGATATGTACTTTGCAAATAATCGAAAGTAATTTTGGCCAGTAAGAGTTGTAATGCTATTTAGTTTAAATAGCATTTATAAAAGTTATATATTTAAAGATAATTATTTGAATATAATTCTTAAAAAAACAATTTTTCACATATGATTGAATTACCCTCGTAATTTTATATACATTGTTGAATATGTATCGCTAAAGACGAAAAAAAATTCTTTATAAATATATATATATATATATATATATATTTTATATACATCTTGTCTAATTTTCATTGTCTCTTTCTACATCTCACAATGTATTACCACCTTACAAATATAATATGAAATTGAAACTTTAAAACAAAGAAAAAATGATAAATATCAATAACTCTACTTAATGACAATAACGTATATTTTTACCGCTACTTACATAACAGTCGTCATATTGTAGGACCGTACTTATCGCATGCCAATGACATCATGACGACTACTTACTGTTTGTTACCTAGGCTTGAAAACGTGACCTGAATTTTTACTGATTTCATATCCTTACAAATTTTATATTAACATGAAATATCAGATAATGGAAAAAAATAGAAATAATGTGTTTTGTATCAATACTCGTATAAAATATAAATTCTGGTTAAATATATTTACTTTCGGCAAACAAGATCTTACTAAGACAGCCCAAAAGTTGAAATATGTTCAGCATTTCTTATTTCGAATGCATAATTATTTAGTCGAAACAAAGAAATCGCTTGAAGCAGTTTTGTGAAGCGTCGATCCCACATCCTTACAATGGAATCCAAGGAGACGTATTGAATTATTACTTTGTTTCTTTTGCTATTAACTTTGTATACATTTATTCGCTTGCAAGAAAATGGTTCGAGAGTAAAGCGAACGGTGACACAGAGTTAAAAATAGAGCTGAGGCTCATGGCCAAGCTCAGCGATGCGGCCGTGCACTGCAGTCAGACCTGTCCCGATTACCCCGTCCCTCCCACATATACCCCACTATCCCTAAGCGCCATCTTGTTATTCCACGGACTGAGGCGGACAATATCTTAAGTATAAGTAGCAAGTACATTGGGGTCAAATTTGAAATTCCTTTAATGGAAAGGATGAAAGCGAAATAAATATAGTGAACCACCGTTCTATTTTAGTATTCTATTTATATACAGACATATAATACAGACATCTTTATATTATTTTAAAATGTCTACGTTTTATAAACATAAGTGACTATCGTCTTTGTCATGCCAGTAATGTACCCCAGCAATCCCAGTAATATTATAACATTAAAATCCGAAATAAGATATTACTTATTTAAATTGCCTAAGTGTATTTAATGTGCAGGTATTGTTCGACTATTGTATTATAATAAAACAGTAAAAAAATGTGTCTGTTCATCGAATATACTTTCGAAAAAACAATGTAAACAATGTAATGTTAAAATAACTAATAGAACATAAATCTATAATTTTTTAGAAGTTTTTCATGTCTGTTTATACGCACATATATTCTGCACTATCACAGGTTAATTGAAACTTTTTTTGCTGTGCAGCTATTAGGTCTGATCATGAACGAGACTGTATTTGACTTTATTATTCCACACTTAACGCACAACCGTTGGGGTCCATAACAATATTTTTTT
>DWMZ01000751.1:0-19770 GCA_018249855.1 Eueides tales michaeli
ACAGCCTTAAGCTAATAAAAAAATTAAGTACTCTGGTAAGCAAGACGGGGCTTAGAGATGATGACACTTTCTTTTACCTACATTTCTATGTAACGAAAATCAATCTCTAATAAATATTCAAAAAAAATATTGGAAATGTGCTTATTACTGTAAAAAGAATTTGTGTTATTAGAACATAAAAGCTCATTAAAATAATATATTAATTATAAAACAGTAAATCTGAGTAAAATATGCTTGTACAAATCCGACCAAGTCTACTTTGTTTATTCATTTCTGTCGTTTAATCCTTAACTGGTTAAAGTCACGCAACTTTCTGTTGTAAGTTATTGCTGTCGATACTGTATAATTAGATGTTAATTATATAATTTTTGGTTCACGCTGTATCTTGCACATGGTAGGCAATCTGAGGGAACTTGGGAACCTTGTGTTGAGACACTCTATTCGGTTTCCCATTTTTTACCGGACTATACCGGGCTTTGCCTTGGTACCAGAGTGATGAAATAAACATATTAACTACATCGAACTCAAAACTTGTTGCGCTTATAGTCACACACAGACAACGAAAGGTCAAAAAATGATTGAAAAAATTCTTAATTATATTAAAATCCATATTATATATTAGCCTTTTGCTGCATTCTGAAACAGAAATATCTAAAATATCTAAGAATCGTGAATTTTAGACATTTAAGTATTCGAAATAAACTCTGACCGCAAGTACGGTAGCTAACATCAAAATTATTAACGTGATATTATTTTATATCACGTTAACACCTGCAGCCTTCCTAAAGAATTGGATTTTTTCGTTTAATTGCAGCTCCGCCTGTATGGTCGAATGTAAATAATTATTTTTCTTTCTCTATAAAGAGACAATCTTAAACAAAATGATACATAACTCATATACCATATTTGCATTTCGACGGTTTATGCAGCGCACGCACGGAATTTTCCGAGTTCACCAGTTTTGTCAACATTTTCTATTTTTTATTGTTACCTATTAGTTTAATAGTGATGTAACATAGTCTATAGCTTTTCTCGATAAATGGATTATTTAATGCAACTAGATTTTTTCAAGTATTTCCGGAGATAAGCGCTTTCAACGACACAAACAAACAAATAAACTTAGCCTTACGATGAATATGTTTGTTAAAGCTTTCATATTACAATATTCTGTAATATAAAGTTACCTGCAACCAATAAAAGTGGTTGGAATAATAAAACTATATAACGAAGTTAAAGTGAAAATTATCTTGTTTCTACTAAACTAAAAGAAACAAGGGAAGTTGATGCCTTAAAAGTTTTTAACTGTAGCGTATTTAGTTCAGTTTTTAATATATAACTAAGCTAATATAAAATACTACGTACAGCTTTTTTAGTGTGAACTTGTTAGAGCGTTATATATTTTAAATTATTTATTTTTAACCCCAAACGCAAAAGGGGTGTTATAACATTGACTTGTTTGTTTGTCTCTGGCATCGTATATCCTGAATGAATTAATGATTTCAGAGCAGTTTTTTTTAAACAAAAGCCTTGTTTATCGCGGTAGTTATAAGCTATGAATAAGATTAAACAACAGTTTAAGAGTTATTTTTTTATTTTATTGGCTTAGCTTAGATATATAAAATTATGATTATGTTAGATTTTACAAATTTTGTGTAGCTGTATATTTGACTTCTACTCGTAGAAATGAAATACTTTATGTTTTCATTTCCATGCTCCGGTAATTATGCAATGCGCGGTGTTGGGTTACGCCACTAAGCAATGTATCCAGAATACAGTCATAATAACAACGACGCAAGTATGTGCTCCGCTCATAACCGGTCTTTTAAACATATTCATACCACCAAACGTTGACAAAAACCCAAAACCATTGCACTTACAAACAGACTGACTTTTTTCTTCAGTTTCACGCTGTATTCCGCACATGGCAGAGTAGGCATAAGGAAAACTTGGAAACCTAGTGCATTGCGTGTTGAGTGGCGATACTCAACGCTGCGCTTTTTCCTTATTACCATAACGAAGAAATAAAACATTAAATATTAAAATTGAAAATATTAAATATTTAATTTCCTCGAGTGGGGATCGAACCCACAATCTGTCGCTTGTGCCGCTGCGCCACGACAGGCTTCATTCAAACTACTAAGTAACTTTTAAAAATAATTCCTTATCCATATTTCTCCACTAATTGCCTTATATCTTGGCGAAAGAAAGTAAATTTTCCTTTTAACAGTATATTTCTGTTTTTGTAATTGATTAAGCGTCCTGTAAAAGTGGTTAACAAAAAGCCGGCTCGCTGCTTACCTGTCAGACCCTCCATTCATCTTACATTTGGTTAATTTTTTTTCCCCCATGGTTTTTCTTTAAGCTGTGTCTGCTCGTTCACAATAATCCTTTTGTACGATCGTATTATTTTAATTTGAGTTGTAAAAGGTTATTTTTTTTTGATAATTGGTTGGTTTTTTTAATTTAATAATTACTTATTTCAAATATTTTAGCTTGTTTAATATAGTTTGATATGAGATTATTATATATTTTATGTTTGGAACCTAGTGTTAAGACACTCCGTAAATGCCTTAAATTCGATGGAAAGTGGGGACACTTTCCGTAGAATTTAAGACATTGCATGTTGAGTGGCGGAACTCAACGCCGCGCTGTTGCCTAATTACCAGAGCGAATAAATGAAACATTAAATATTTAAATTAAAAATATTTAATATTTCATTTCCTCGAGTGGGGATCGAACCCACAACCGAACAACCGGCTACAGTCACACGCTTGTGTTGCTGCGCCATGACATGCCTCAAATTTAGGCCTGGTTACTTTACGGTTACGTGATTACGAATGTAAACAGATTCTGTACGTATCAGGATAGTGGGGTATAGGGAATCTAATGTTAAGATTTTTGCTTCTCAGTTTTGCCTTATTTTTAAGAAATTATGTTTAAGACGGCAAAACGAGAGCGTTAAAAAATAATTAGTTATATATTTATAGTAGCGTAGTGGCATATATGACTATAAATGCAATGGGTGATCGCCACTTGAGTGAATATTTTATATTAATCTTTCTTCTTTGTTAAAAACACAATGCACCGCACTTTATGTTGTTACTAGAAGAGATAGAGATAGAGAGAGAAAGATAGAGAGAGAGAGTGAGAGAGAGAGTGAGAGAGAGAGAAAGAGGGAGAGGGAGAGAGAGTTGAGGTATACTCAGTATGCAATATCTCAAAAACAAGCGGATAAGTGAAGAACGTAATCACTATATGTTTGCTGCTTTCACTATATTTGTATGATATATATTATGAGTATTATACTATATTATGAATGATAACCTCCTGGGACTCCTGAGTGTAAACACTTGGTCCCACACGCACCGTGAACAATTTGAGACATTGCGTGTTAAGTGACGGTGCGATTAAGTGAAAATAATTCATTCTCCGAACAAGAATCAAACCCACGACTGTCGCGCCTATAAATTATAAATACATTACCTTATTTATGTTATATTATTAAGAATCTCAATTTAATTTTCATTCATTTAACCCCTATATATACCTATAACGTACTGATATTTAAATTTTAAATCTACAACATCTCGAAAAACGTAACTGAGTTTACTAAAAGGCGAGAAAGGTTCCGAATATTTATATACAAGAGGGATACATAATGAATGGTGTAAGTTAGTATAATGGTTTGCCAACAAAGATTATTCTTTTCAACTTATTATCAACTGTATTACGTAAGAGTAGGGTTCAAAATCAAGTAACGAAGTTTAGATAAAATGTGGTCGTAATTTATTTATTGCCGCATCGTTTTATTATAAATGAATGTATATTAATGATCATTAATGTATTGTTGAGTATTTCGTTATTTTTTTTCCGGTATTTATCATTAGAGGTCCCTAATAAGCTTTTATAAGCTTTTGATATCCTGGTGTTGTTCAGCCTCACAGTGTATCCTGCACATAGAGAAATTTAGAAAGAAGACTCAGTTACCCATTTTTTTAATTTCTTTTAGAATTAGTCAATATATTGAGTAGTGAAACTAAAGAATTTTCACCAAATGACAATGGCAGTGTCGATGTATTAGTTGTTTATACCAAATTAATACATGTATAGGATTTGTTTAGTCAAGCGTCCATTTGCAACGTGCGGTGTAGAGTTCCGCCACTCATCATGCAGTGTCTCAAATTCGGCGGAAAGTGTAACCGAAACGGAGTGTCTTAATAATAGGCTCCCAAGTACCCTCTGTCCACCCTGCTACGAGCGAGAAACAGCTTGATATATATATATATATATATATATATATATATATATATATATTTCACAGACTTAAGATTAAACCAGCTTTTAAAATAATCCACACTGCAGATACTTTTGTTAAGCCTGATTAACAATACATATTCGTAAACATTAATGATCTATAATCTCTGAAATACGACTGAAATATAAAAATAAATTTTAAATGGTATAAAAATGTAGCAATGCGATATTTTTATCAGTGTTGAAGCCACGCTCGCTCCGGCCATTTCGAGGGCGGTACATTATCAATCCTACCCGAAATGTATAAAAACACTTATAGCTTTTAATGTACATACACAGAGATTCGTTAATATTATATATTTTGGAGGAATTATACGTAAATATATGTATATTTATATGTAAATAGAAGCCGTCGAGGCACAGTGGTAAAGCGTTTGACTGTAAATATGACGGTTATGGGGAGTTACCTAACTTACTTAATAAAAGAACAAGGCAAAGTATGGTTGTGGGAAAGTATTATCGGACTATATTAATAGTGAATTTGCTCTGCATACCAGGGATACGGCGTGAAGCCGAAATAGGTGATGATAAATTAAGGCCTGTGGCATGTAGTGGCGCAGGGGCTCAAGCGTGTGGGGCACAACTTAATATTTTCAAATTAAATATTTAATGTTTTCATTACTTTGCTCTGATAACAAGGCAAAGCTCGACGTTGTGATCTACCACTCAACATGGAATGCGTCAAATTCGGCGGAAGAAAGTGGGGTACGAAACGGAGTGTCTTAACACTTGGTTCCCAAGTCTCCTTGCCATGTGCCGGATACAGCGCAAAGCTGAAAAAGAAATATAAAAGCATACACGCGATAGGTTTTAAACATTTATAGTTAATGCTAACGTATACATAAATAAGTATAAAACTCCGATACTTACAGAAACGCTTTGATGAGATCATAATTAAAAACTTCAGATTAGTTCAAAACTGACCGCTCATGCCTGTAATTACCAAAGCAGTGTAGATAGTGTGGGGAAGTTGGCGATATAAATAAACTTTTAAAGTTAGGTTATTTACCAATTTACGTTCATGTTTATTATATGATAGTGTACTGTAAATTTTTAGTATTCGTACTTAGCATTCGGTTTTTCGGTACTTAGCATTCGGTTTTAGTAGATCGTTAGTGGAACACGTAAGGAAGTTATTTTCTTTTAAATTATTTTCCTCTTTTATATATTTTTTTTTATAAAAAATCCACCTGGAAAGTCTTTTAGAGGCCTGTCGTGGCGCAGCGGCATAAGCGTGTGACTCTAACCGACAGATTTTTGGTTCGATCCCCAGTCGAGGAAATGAAATATTTAATATTTTCAATTTAAATATTTAATATTTCATTTCTTCGCTCTGGTAATAAGAAAAAGCGCGGCGTTGAGTTCCGCCACTCAATACGCAATGCCTCAAATTCGGTGGAAAGTGGGGAACTGAAGTGGATCGGAGTTTCATAACACTAGGTTCCCGGGTTCCCTCTGCATAACCTGCCTTGTCCGGGATACAGCGTGAAGCTAAAAAAAAGTCTTTTACATTTATAATAAACCATTCACTCACTCAGCTTCACGCTGTATCCCGCACTTAGTATGGTAGACAGTGGGAATGTGGGAATCTAGTGTTAAGACACTCTGTTCCGTATCCCATTTCATGATAAATAAAGTGTGATATAATATATATAGCATTTTACATATTTTTTTATGGTGTATTGTGTTTTTTCAAATCAAATCTTGGGCGTAACTCATAGTTATAGTTTCATGCAAATTAAACAAATAGGCTTGCAAAGTTAAGTTTGTCAGCTATGTTTAGTGCATCATCAAAACCTATAGTCTTTCCAAATAAGGCCTGCAAGATTTTGTATTCATAAATATATATATACTAATACGGCAAGTCAAATAAAAAGCTTTTAATAAATAAATCATGTCCCACGTCATGTGGTATTGAAAGAAAAAACTTTGCAATATATCACTGTGTAGGTACTTCATTGTGTACGCAGTTCAAAAGCAATATAAGGTCAACGTTGCATAGAGTCTATTGAGATTCTATCGCAAGCGCGTCGGTTGTGGGTACGATTTCCACTTGAGGGAATGAATTACTATCATTTGTTTAGCTTCATCCTGTATCCCGTACATGGTAGGGTAGGCAGAGGGAACTTTGGCACCTAGTGGTAGGACACTCCGTTTTCCGTTCCGTTCCTCACTTTCCACCGAATTTGAGGCATTGCGTGTTAAGTGGCGGAACCCAACGCCGCGCTTTCGCTATTTACCAGAGCGAAAAAATGCAGCTTGTCGTAGCGCAGCGGCACAAGCGTTGCCTTTAACCGACAGGTTCTGGGTCGATCCCTAGTCGAGGAAATGAAATATTATATATTTTCAATTTAAATATTTAATGTTTTCATTTCTTCGCTCTGGTAATAAGGCAGAGCGCGGCGTTGAGTTCCGCCACTCAACACGCAATGCCTCAAATTCGGCGGAAAATGGGGAACGGAAGTGGAACGGAGTGTCTTGACACTAGGTTCCCGGGTTCCCTCTGCTTACCCTGCTATGTGCGGGATACAGCGTGAAAAAATGAAAACATAAAATATTTAAATTGGAAATATGAAATATTTTATTTGTTCGAGTGGAGATCAAACCTATAACCAGTCACACGTTTGTGCAACTGCGCCGCGACCGGTTACTATTAATTTTATATGTCGATACTAAAAATCTTATGTTGTGAAATAAAACAGAAAGGGGTGGAATAGATTATTCTGACATCTTTATCAATATTTTAAGTATTGATAGAAAAACCAAAAGAATACTTTAGAACAACAAATATATCTATAGTAATTAATAAAAGAAAATACAAAAAACTACATGAAAAACATTCACATAAAACCTACCGACGGTGACCCAAAACGATTTAATCTTTAAATAGACCAACCAATAAAGGGAACGTAAAAATCTGTTAAAACGCTAAGTAATACATCGATAGCGAATGCATTTTCAGTCCAATCAATCCTACCCGTACATATTGAAAGAATGGAAATTAAAAAAACGCAATTTCGATTAACGTCCGTTCTTGCAACGGAATGCGACCGGCATGGTATTGAAAATGTTATAAGTGGCCCCCTGCGCCGTGATTAAAATTGGTACCATTTTTCGAATGGTTCTCCATACTTTATTGGAGCATGTATATATTTATCTTTTATATGTGGTGTTGGTTTTGTATGCTAATATAGAGATATTTCACTCCGATTTGCACTATGATAAAGCGCGGCGTTCAGTTTCGCCACTCAATACGTAATGTTTTGACAATTCTCTGTACATAACCTAACTGAATAAAGAATATTTTGATTAGTTGGAAATGGGACAAAGGAGTGCGTCAACAAGTGAAAAATTAGTAAGTTTTATTAATGGGTCGATGATAGAGGCATCCAGGTAGTGGTGTCTTAGAATAAAGAAAAAATCAACCTTCTAAGTCATCACAGTCAAAAGACACGAGTATTAATGTATCATTTTCTATGAAAATATCCTGTGGAATTACAATTATAAAATTTGGCGTGAAGGTTTGCTTGTAATACAAATAAATAGAAAAATCTGAACACTAAAAAAATATTGTTATCTTATAAAAAATATCATAACAGGCATAATTATATTCGTAGTTAATTTCATACAAAATGAATGGATGATGATGATGAATTATATTTGTAGTTAATTTCATACAAAATGAATGGATGGCCCGCAAAATTAAGTTTGCTAACTTTTCCGCGTAATCAAAACCTATAGTATATTTTCCGTGCAAATTTCTTAGTTATAAAGCTACAATTATGAAATTTAGGTAGAAGTGATTGTTGCAGTAAAAATTAAGGTATTAATAACGTATAATTGAATGAAATACAATATAAATTTTGTAGAAAATAACTACATATATCTACAAACTGAGGTACGTAATGAAACTTCAGTGGGCGAGTCCGACTCGCACTTGACCCATTATTATTGAAATATACTTTTAAAGTAAAAGAAATAAACATTTTTACTACATACTTTGATACACGATAACTAAAGATAACACTGAATACAATTATATTAATACTAATTTGAAAAACGTATGAAAATTTTAACACATCTGGATTTGAAGCCGCGCCTCTTGGAAACCAAGTCCAAGTGCTCCGACCAACTAAGCCATACGTTCTCGTCAAGCTACGTCGAATTTTTTATACGCTTACAACTTATTTATGTTGTTAGCATCTCTGTAGGGAGATTTTTACTAATTTCCACTACCCAAAGACAATTCGTTAAAATTATCGTTTGGCAAGAGAAAATGTTATTTAGTTTAGAATAACGCTTTAAAAATAGTAACAATAATACTATTTTTACTTCAGATCTCTAAATAGTTTGAGCATTGAACTTAAGGGCTACTTATATATGTGTCTTCGAAACTTCAAAGGAGTTTGACAAACAAGTGGCAAAGTTTCCTCGTGCTTAACCTTCTTTAAATAAACTACAGAGTAATTATTTGAGAAGGTAAGTTTAGATCAAATTTTAGCTTTAACTATACTAAGAGCTAATTGAATGATATTGCTTTACTTCTCTATTACTGTAGTAGCTAGTGTCTTATTTAAATTATTTCGTACACTCATGTATAAACAAAGAAATTTTTAGACGTTTTTAAAAATATGTCTTCTTTTAAGTAATATTTACAGCAACATTTAAAATTGTTAATAATAATAAATAAATGCTAACATAACAAAAGGTACAGGTTGAGTCTGTAATGGAAAACTACAATCTAATTATAATTAAAAAATATATATTATTGTTATCAACACTTTACCACAGCAGGGTAGTGAGAGGGAACCTAGTGTCAAGACACTCCATTTCGTATGCACTGTCCAAATTTTCGAGAAAACTTCTACCACCCGGGACCCGGTCATAAAAACTCTGAAGTTGCAACCACCAGAGAGCATGAGCTCATTTTGCAAGATTCCAGGGCATTACGTGAGGCAATTAAGAAATCGTTGGCGTTAGTTTAGTATAATAATTATTATGTCAACTGATAAAGGTCTGTCGTGGTGCAGAGACTTAAGCGTGCGACTGGACAGGTTGTGGGTGAACCATACTCGAGGAATTGAAATATTTAATATTTTCATTTTTTTGCTCTGACGGCGAGGCAAAGAGCGGCGTTGAGTTCCACCACTCAATACAAAATAGAACGGAGTCTCTAAACACTAGCTTCCCAAGTATCGCTACCAATTCTACAATGTGCAAGATATAGCGTGAAACTAAAAAAAAACCTGTTACCCTAAAGTAAAAACTTCAGCATTTTATTTCAAAATCAAATTCGTTCTCTGGATTTTCACAATTATGTTTCGCGTCTAAATTGTCTTAGCACTTTGTCAAACAGACGCGCGGAATACATACATATTAAAGAGGAGGGTGGGGAATTATAAATCAGGCTCAAAGTTGCTAGTACAGCTATTTGATGCTACTAAGTGAGGTAGGTATTTTTGATACAATTTTCTTTTAAGTAATATTAATTTTCGAAATTTGTGACTGTCAAACGTAACGAATGTAGATTTGCATTCGCATTTTTTATTATTTTCATTTTCTCGCTCTGGTGAAGAGGCAAAAGTAGGGAACGGAAGTGCCTAAACGGGAACGGACAGCTTAATAGTGTGAAGGTAAAAAAAATCTTATTTTGCTTTACGTAACTATAATTATTACTTAATGTAGACAGAAAAACCTCACAATTTGCACACAGTTTGTTCAACTTTTCATTCAATTTTGAGAACACTGTATATTAATATATTTTTTAATATATCTATAAATACATTGCACAATATTTAGAAACTTTTACCTATTGAGTGGTACTTAACGCCGCCATGTAACAAATAAAGTTCTTGGTACGAAATTTCTAACGGCTTTATTATTGACACTTTTAAGTACTAAAGGTGACAAGAACTGCTCGAATATGCTCTTGACGTTTATTTCCGGTAAGTGCTGTAAGATGCAAGTTATGATTTATATTAATATGGTGTATATAGTTGAGAAGTTGTGTCTTAACGTAGTATTTTTAAATTATTTTTGTAAATAATCTAATTTTGTGTAAATAACTCAAATTCTGCGGAAAGTGGTGAACGGAGTGTCTTAACACTAGTTTCCCAAATTCCCTCTGCCTACCCTGCCATATACATAACCTGCCATATATATAGCGGGATACAGCGTGAAGCTGTACCTTTGCATATTTTTTTTTGGATTTATTCACGCAAAGGGAAACCACCTAGTTTTAAGATACTCCGTTCCCAATAAGGCATTTTCGTTTTGCCTCATTATCACGCCACGCTTTGCCTCAAGTGAGAATCAAACGCAAACAGTCTCAGTTACAGCACGCACATTTGTCCTCCTGCACCATAACGGGCTGAAATTATTCAAATATTTTCACACATTCATATACATGCTCGTATATAAATAATAGTTTTTTTTTTTGTGAAATAACTACAAAGCTTAAGCTTTTCGCCAACTTTTCGAGAGATAAACAATATTATTTATACGGATATACAATAAAGAACCATAATCGTCAATTTTCTCTACTTTAGAAACAAGAAAGATACATAAATATGTTATAACATACTGCTCCGTTTACCACGTAAACGTATATATCTATTATATGGCTAAGTTAAAAAGCATCTCAACGTGTGTACTTACTTCTGGTCTACCTCATCTTTGGGATAGGAGCGTAGCTTTAACACGTTATGTTTTTATTACTTAAGATTTTTTAATTAAAATTTTCTATAAAATGTTTTTTTAACTGCGTCCTTTATTCTGCAAATCAAACAAAAAGAACATAGTGAAATAAACTACATTTCCATTTCAACTAGAATTTGTGACAAGAAGAATGCCATATTACTTAATTACCGAAAATGCCATATTTAAATAAGATTGTGGCAATTGCGAGGGCTGTCGTGGCGCAGCGGCACAAGCGTGTGACTGTAAACGAAAGGTCGTGGGTTCGATTCTCAGTCGTAGAAGTGAAATATTTATTACTTTCAAATGAAATATTTAATATTTTTATTTTTTCGCTCTGGTAACAAGGCAACGTGTGGCGTTGAGTTTCGCCGCTTAACACGGAATACCTCAAATTCGGCGGAGGGTGAGGGGAGGAACGGAGTGTCTTAACACTAGGTTCTCAAGTTCCCGCTGCCTACTTTGCAATGTGCGGGATACAGCGTGAAGCTGAGTGAGAGTGAGTAAATAAGATGTCAAATTCATTTTAACCAGTTGTGTAGCACAACCGGTTAAAATGAATTGGTAATATTTTTGCTACGGTTTTTCTTAGATCTGAGGAAATAACTTTAGTAAACTGGTGATAAATTGTTTAAAAAATAAAACATATCCATCCATTCGTCAAGTCTGTCATGTTAATAGATTCAATACAAACGCTGTATCCCACACGAAACAGGGTAGGCAGAGGGAACTCGGGAACCTAGTGTTAAGACACTCCGTTCCACTTCCGTTCCCCACTTTCCGTCGAATTTGAGGCATTGCGTGTTGAGTGGCGGAACTCAACGCCGCACTTTGCCTTATTACCAGAGAGAGAGAGAGAGAGATTTTTTAACTATTTACATTTAAATATAAAGTATAAGCTAGTATTTACATAAATACAAGGACAAATATAAATCTCATAAGTATCCAGTTTCCAGCAAACTAGTTAAAGACGAAATTGGAATAACAAGTATTCTTCGGATTACAGCATTTTTCCTTAAATAATATTTTATTCTTTCAGAATCTCAAGGCTACAACGAAGAGCAAAGCAAAATGCACCGCAATAAATTATTCATTTTTCTCTTTACCGTTAGGGCTTAGGAAATCCAAAATGTCACAAGCTGGCTCTGAGCCAAAGTAAATTATATATATTATGATATTTATTGAAATCTTGAAATATTAATATTTGCTAATGATTTTATTATTATTTTATTTATTAACTAATGCTCCAAATTGTAGATACTTGAAATAATTTTACTCTTCAATGATGAAATATATAGAGATCCATTTAGGCATTGTCTTGATACCAGAGCGAAAAAATGTAAATATGAAATATTTAATTTTCTCGAGAAGGGATCGAACGCACGACCTGTTGCGTTTCCAGCAGCACGCCTGTGCCCCTGCGTCATGACGTGTCTCACATATATATAATGGTGTACAAATATCTTTATACATATTAATATTTTAAAAATTGGATTTGTACAATCCAATGTATGCCTATTTTCAATTTTGTTGCAACAAAACATTAATTAAATTACTTAGTTTTATTTCTTAGCATATAGAAAAGTATATATAGAGAGTTGAAAGAGAGAGTTTGCTCGAGGAAAGAAAATGTTCAATATTTTCTAATTTAATATTTTCATTTCTTTGGTAACAAAGTGCCATGTTATGTTCAGTCTCTCAACACGCAATGTCTCAAATTTGACGGAATCTGGGGAACTGAACGTCTTAATACTACGTTCCCAAGTTCCCTTTGCCTACCCTGGCATGTGCTGGATAGTGTCTAGCTGAAAATAATACAGACAAGTATACAGGACTAATGAGATTAACATCTAATTTATTTTCATTAAAATAAAAAAACAAATGAAAAAAAATCAAAAATCATACTACATCACAAATAGTTAAATAATACAGAAAATTATAGAGTATTGGTCGAATTGACATTTTTTGGCACAGCTCTAGTGGAATATAGCTTGACACGTAGGCTATGCCTCAATCCCTGACGTTTAATGGTCGAGAAACTACGTTAGCAATTTTATGTGGCTCCCGACTCCCATACTTTAGCTCCTGCTTGTCCCGGCTAAGTTACGGCTGATATAAGATGCGCTTGTTGAATTTAAACTGTGCTGTATATTTTTTAAACATCCTGTAGATGCTGTAGTAGTTTGTTTTTGGTAGATTGTAGTATATTTCAGTTTTAAATGAATTTGTAGTAAGTAATATTAGATATTAGGCCTTTTTTGTTATTCAATTCAAAACACACAGATTGTTTGAAAAAATTAAGTAATGAACGAATTATCTATTTATCACTCTGTTTTTAAGAAAGGTTAAAGTAAATATGTCTTTGTTATTAATGTATTATATACATTTTTTATATATACAGAATATATACTATACACTGTAGATGATTTTGTTTCGATCTTCTACGATAATTTTCAATCATTTTCCACAATACCTCTCGTTTGTTAATAGCTGTCATGCAGTTGTAACTTTGCCATATTCATGATACCCTCGAGGCGTAATGTTCGAGTGACCCTGAGTTTCAAGAATCATTAGTACAATTAAATTCTAGTCACCCTAAAAATCTTTTTGGTCTAGAATAAAAGTGAGGTAGTGTTTGTATTAGGACTCTCGATGCCCGTGTCACGTTGATGTTTATAATATGACATATACCATTGCCACTTTCGCTAAATACATACTGCAGTATAGTTTTCTGTCTTTGTTTTATCTTTTTGTCTTTAAGTTTTTAATTAGCACATACAATTTTTTCAACCAATTTAAGTAAGTTAAAAAATCATAAGTTTAAAATACACATTTTTTTTCAATTCATCAATTGGGTTGTAAGATAAACTTATATTTATGACACTGCTTGTAAGAAATACATACCTACGAGTATGTATGCTACGTATACTCTACATTTTCTTCTATTCTATGGTAGTCAAATCTCAAATTTTAGATATTTCTAGCATTTAATGTTTACAAGAAACATATAATACTTGCATGTTAGTTTAAATAGTGATTTAATTTTTTTTAAGCACACTATATATGTTTTGGTACATTTATAGTAAACAAACTGTTGTTAATTGTTTTTACGTAACCGTAGTAGTAATTCTGACTCGTCAGCTACTAGTAGTTCAACAATAATTTTATGAGAGTGTATTAGTTTTAAGGATTCCGTACCTACAAGACAAAACAAATTTTTGTTACTAAGACTTCACCGTTCGTCCGTCCATCACCAGGCTGTATCTCATAAACTTTGTTAGATACATACTTGAATTTTTCACAGATTGCGTATTTAAGTTATCGCTATAATAATAGATACTAAAAAGTATTTAAGGGTTGTTTGCAAATGTGTTTTTTTTTGTTTTTATAAAAGGTCCTCTTGCATTCGGCTGCTTTTTTTGTGGACTGTAAAGAAATATAAATTTGTATTTGCAATACTATTTTTTAGAAAATACTTATATCTTTAGAGTCATTCATATATTTGAGTTAGCAATTTTCTACGGCTTCCAGCAACTAGTTTAATGGTTACGGGAGATATAAGGCGCTTGTTGAATTTATACAGTGATGTATACTTTAAACATGCTGTAGATGCTTTAGTACTAGTAACTTTGTGTAAAATGAGTTTCTAAGGAAATTGTTGTTTATTGCTATTTGAAACAATGTTGTTGGTGGCTCTGTTGTTGTGGCTGTGATGTATGGTAAAGTTAAAGAGTTCGATTTTCGTTAAAAATATTTTTTTATTTAAACAATAATTATTCTTTAGTCTTTTTTTTAATCGTGTAGTCTTTGTATATGTAATGATAATATATTCGTATATTTACAATTTTTAAAATATGGAAAATATTTAACAAAAAATCAAAATGAAAATAATAATTTGAACAAAAAAAACCACTTCGTTTAACGAAAACAAAACTAAAATATTTCATTTTCGCGATTGTTACACGTTTTAAATGAAACACTTTTAAACGGATTAGTCGCGTATATTGAGTTATTTGAGAGAAAAATGTTTAAAACTCTATATGCGGGATTAATCCGTTCCAAAATGTTTCATTTAAAACTAAAATCTATATAATTTATAAATCCGCTACATATCACCTCTATACAATAACATCTTAAATTATTTAAACATTATGGAACGTACGGTTCGTATAAAAGGACTGGCCACACCGCAAATGTACCGCAAAATTGTTCAGAATTCGCGACCGTACTACAATGGACAATGCAGTTGAGTTTACTGCTAAATCTCACTCAAATATTTTAGAAACGTATGAGTATGTACGTACAGTTATCATAATGAGCAACCGCATGTGGAATGCGGTTTGGATTTTAGAATTGTTATTGTCATTTCTGTCTCAAAAATTATATTTTAGATAGTGAGACTGAATCAATTGTTTTGTTTTTTTTGGGTTTCCTTGTTGTAATCTTGAAATGTATAGTAAGTACTGTAGAATATCAAGATAAATTTTTTATCATGAAGTTCTAGTAATACTAGAACCTGCATTCTGCAGATTTGTATGGGCGTACTTAAAGATATAGAATAGAAAATGCACAATAAGAGTTTTTATCTCTTGTATGTAGAATATTTGTTTTTAAATTTTTATTAATATTTATAATACATTTTCATTTTTTCGTTCTGGTAATTACTATGCAAAGCGTGGAATTGAGTTCCATGCATACGGAACGGAAATGTCTTTATGTTAACGAAGCGTTTTAACACTAAGTTCCTAGGGTTCCTCTGCCTGCCTTGCGTTGTGCAGGATAAACAGTAAAGCCAATAGAAATGTCCTGTAATAGATCATTTAAATTATGTTACGTTTATATAAACATACAAATAAATATAGCTCTGAAATGTTTATAACTTGAAACAGAACCTGACAAAATAAAATAAGGTTTTATATATAGAGTATTCTTAAGGTTTTATATAGAGGCTTGTCGTGGCATAAGGACAGGTATGCGAGTATAAATGCCACAGGTTACAGATTCGATTTTATTCAACGAAATGAAGTCTCGAGGCAAGCCGCGATGTTGAGTTCTGCCCATGCAAAACGAAATGCCTCAAATTAGACGGTAAGTGGGGAGCGCAATGGTATATTTTTAACATTTGCCAAACCTGCCATGTGCGGGATATAGTGTGACTCTAAAAAAAAGAACAATATTGTTATTGTATTATCAATACGTGAAAATGTAACATATAATTTTACATGAAAAAAACTAGGTTTTACAATAGACATTTACGTTATATAAGGTATATTTATAACGTGACTCTAACATCTTCGTAGACGAGACATTTCTTAGAACATTTTATGCGCTCTACGTAGAGCATATATTAATAAGTCAAATTTACTTGTCTAGAGGTGCTCTGTACGCCGTTTCCTTTCCTCTTTCATTTTTTATTAAATAAATTACATTCAATAGAGTAGCGCTGCCTTCATGTTATAGCTAGGTTTATTAAATAGTAGTTTAATAACAGTGTCTTGACGTTAGCATGTAAAAAGGCAATATGGTTTTTGAAGTTAATATAAAATTTGTATATTAAAATTGTATTCTCTTAAAAACTTTGTTATTAGGCTTAGTATAATACTAAGAGAGGAATCCCAATAATATTTATGACCTAACTTTTTATTGTATTATTTTTTTAATTCCCAACGGAAAAAGATGGTTGTTATAAGTTTGATTTATGTATTTGTCTATCAGTCTGTCTGTGATGCCGTAGCTCCTTAAGTAATGAACCAAATTCAGTGCGGTTTTTAGGCTAAACGTTAGTACGTAAAAATGTAAAAATGGAACATTTATAGGATCACTTTGTAGTTCGTATCTGCATCTGTCAAGACTATTTGTTTATATAAGACTATGTAAAGATATCGCTGATATTAACATTGGGTCTCTTGGGCCACAGAAATTACGATTATGCATCGTTTTTAGTGCCGTTTCTATGAATTTTGTCGCGGCATCACAACCTATAAAGTGATTCATGAATTCATGGACGAACAGTGAAAACTTAAAAATCGTATAAAAAAAAAGATTACTACCTTATATTTACAGTTCGTTCCATACAAAATGTATTGGCACGTCTACAAATTTAAATTTGTTAACATTATTCAACACGTAATTAAATTTTATAGAGTATTTTCTGTACGAATTTCATAATTGTAGGTCTACAGTTGTAGAATTGCGAATAGAAGGAATTCACAGTACAAATGACGGTACTATTAACTATTATAAACTTATAATTGTACTTCATTTCATACAAAATCTGTGTATATGCTGCAGACTTCATTTTGACAATTTTTATTAGTTGCACTTTCTGACTTGCCTTGCTTTCTTGACATACAAAGAAACATTGGTACGAAATACTCCGTGGGCGTCTGACTCGCACTAGATCAATCTTTATATCCTTGTTCATCGTATTTTTTATGAAAATCACAGCAGTTTCAAAGTTAGTAATACTTTGCCTAGAAGAGGTACTGATTTTTAAGGGAAAATAAAAATTGTTACACGTTGTAATTAATAACTTAAACGAATTCTTTTTTGACCATGAGCTATTTTCAGATAATTGCTATGGTAATTATATAAAGAGCGGCGTTGAGTTTCACCACGCGAAATGGACAACACATTGAAAATTGAATGCCTATTGGAAAAAGGACCTCCATTTGCATCTCCTGCTTAATAAAGATGAGATGAGATAAAAAACTATAAAAACACGTTTTAAGTAGAGATGTCAGCCTTAGCTGGAACAAAATTTTAATTTCCTTTCTCTCAGAGAAAATATGTAAATTATTATTATCGGTTTTGCTAAAGTACGTACCAGTATATTATTGCATAGATGCAAGAAGCTCTATGCATAATGTATGACGTGACGCGTGCTTTTGAGACTGAAGCATAATTATAATGATACTCTTATGAAGGTACTTTATGTATGCTAACCTATTATGCTCCTGAAAATCCTTATTTATTGTCCTATATTTTTTAAGTTTCATTAAATTATTATTAAAATGAATGTTTCCGTGATGCGTCGAAACTCAATGTCGCGCCTTGTTCTTGTTATTAACTATATAATATCGAAGAAACGAAAATATAATTATTAAATAATAAGAAACGAAAATAAATGTACATACTCGTACGTACGTAAGTAATTTTGTTAAAAAGAGTTTTATAAATAATATTTTAGACTCATTATGGCACAGTGAGCTAGTTTTTGATTGTTAGCCCTGCAATATGCGGAATAAAATGCTTTTTAGCACAAATTTAATAGAGAACGATTCATTCTGTCACAGTTTTTGCCGTGTGATTCCGGCTTAGAATAGGATCACCCGGGTAGTGGTGGTGTCGTAAGAGACGACTAAAGTACGTGTGGGAGAGTCACGTTGTCAGCAATGGCAACACGCATGGGCAGACTCGACCGGATCATTACCACCCCCGGCATTTAAAACCGGCGTTAAGTAGTGACTTCGGCCACTGCATTTCGCATTGGGTAATGTCCGGTCCCGGGGCCCATCCATCATAAAGACCGGCAACGCTCCTGTAACTCTTTTGGTGTTACACGGGGCCGTGGGCGGCGGTGATCACTTACCATCAGGTGACCCGTACGCTCGTTTGCCGTGTCTTTCCATAAAAAAAAAAACATTGAGTCCCCCCACTTAACTAAAATCTGATCGGAACGTAGTATCTTAATATTAGGTTCCCAAGTTCCCTCTGTCATATACGGGGTACAACGTGAAGTAAAATAAAAAAGTGCACATTCAATATCATCAGCATCAAACTAACAACCATCTTAAATCCAAACCTTCCCGACATCACGTCAAAGTACAAAGCTAATTTAAATTCTGAAGTACGTATCTCACAACTCACCGAGACCTGTCACATAGATTTATTCCCGCTTACGTTGCTCAACGCGAGTAACACGCTCTTCCCGATAAGGGCAGGATGAAAAGTTGGTGAAGGCTGCATGAGGAATGTACTCTTTACAGCGCAAATGATAGTAGTTTATCAAACTCCACTGTTTTATGTACGCGTATTGGTTCGTACGTGCGTTCGGTAATGTGAAATATATGGAGTTTTCAGGTAATGGTATGTAGGGGTGTTGTCGTTTAACCATTAGTTTTGAATGGTTGATGCAAAAATTGCAATAGTAAACGCGTTGTGGGTTTAAATCCCATTTTGGAGGAAGTAAATATTTTATGTTCTTGTCAGTTTCCTTCGCTCTTGTAATAAAGTATAGCGGACCGGGAATAGAAATACTAAGTGCATTTTTTTCTTTTTCACTAAGCACTATTAAATTCTTCTTAAGGAATTGATTTTTTTGTAGTAATTTTGTCGAATTTTATATTTTGACGCAACTTTTTTATTTAAAAACCAATTTCAATAAAATAAACACTAAATGTTGAGGGAAAGTTGCCAAAATATGCCAGTTTCACTGGCATTTAAATCTAGCTAGCCGTTTCTGAGATTAGCGTACAAAAGTAGAGACACACAGATAAACAGACCAAAAATTTAAAAACCACTATTTCGGGCTATATTACATAAATAAACGTCCGTATAAGATTTTTTTGAATATATCTTCCATGTCACACATGCAGTTACTGATTTATTATTAGAAACAAAATCACTTATTTTTAAAATCAGTGCCAACTTAATCACTTTTTTTTGTTATTTTAGTTATTTTAATGTATTTGAAAGACATGTCTTATTGATATTTTTTTCGTGGCATTTTTAAGGAGCATATTTTATATTTTTTAGCTT
>DWMZ01000752.1:0-19763 GCA_018249855.1 Eueides tales michaeli
ATATATATATATATATATATATATATATATATATATATATATATATATATATATATATATATATATATATATAAATATATATATATATATATATATATATATATCGTTGAGTGGAGTTTCTATATGTTTTACTTAACAATTTTTTTTTAGCTTCATACTATATCCCCCACGAGGCAGGGTGGGCAGAGGGGACCCGGGAACCTAGACACTCCATTCCACTTCCGTTCCCCACTTCCCGCTGAATTTGAGGCATTGCGTGGTGAGAGGCGGAACTTAACGTCGCACTTTGTCTTATTACCAGACCGAAGAAAAATTTAACGAATACTTAAATTGAATATATTCAATATTTCATTTCCTCGAGTGGGGATCGAACCCAGAACCTGTCGGTTACAGTCATACGCTAGTCCCGCTAATCTATATTGAAAGTGTTTGTTCTGCTTCAAGCTGTACCCCCACGTGGCAGGGTAAGCAAAGGGAACATGGGAACCTAATGTTGAGACACTCCGTTCCATTCCCCATCTTCTTGACTTGACTTAAGGACACTCCTTTCTAAATAATGTAATACAGATTAAAATATAATATAGATTAAAATATAATATAGATTAAAATATTTTTTTCATTATAACATTGTAAATATTTAAAAGATATAAAAGCGAGATTAATTTCCCATTCTACTTCAAAATATGCTGAGGCACCTAGGGAAATACAAACAAGGGTCGAAGCACGTCAACTCAATTCACGCTCAAGTCGCCATTTTGTACTGCTTCCTCATTTCACATTGTAAATCAAGCGCAAATGTTGATTTCTTAGAGTATTTTGTATGAAATATATTTTATTTTTTCCACTTTCACGTTGTATCCCGCACGTGATAGGGAAGGCAGTGGGAACTTGGGAACCTGATCTTAAGACAATCCATTTTGATTTTGTAAGCGTATAAAATATAAATAACTGTCGTGAATGCATTAAAGCACATAATTCTACAGTAATTTATACTATTTACTTATCGTCAGTACTTACTTTTACGTTTATCTTTTTTTTTTAGTTTCACGCTGTATCCCGCACGGGGCAGGGTAGGCAGAGGGAACAAGGGAACCTAGTGTTAAGACACTCCGTTCCACTTCCGTTCCCCACTTTCCGCCGAATTTGAGACATTACCTACATTACAGACATTATAGACATTGCGTGTTGAGTGGCGGAACTCAACGCCGCGCATTGCCTTATTACCTTGTTATGTTTATATTATATTTGTTTTTATAACAAGACGTTATTGACATATGTATTTAAATAAGTGGTCTATCGTGGCACAATGGCATAGCGTGCAACCGTCTACGTTGTACGTAGGTTGTGATTTCGATTCTCACTCGCGGAAATGACATATTTAGTATTATCATTTACTCACCACTAGCTGGCCTTAGAGGCCACTGAGGCTACTAAGGCCAGTCGCGGCGCAGGTTATTATTTCGAATGAGTTCGAAAGCCACTCAACACGCAATGCCTCAAATTCGGTGAAAAGTGGAGAACGTAACAGAATATTTTAACACTAGGTTACGAACTATAAATTTGTGCAGACACATACAAACATATACTTATGTTTTTTTTTTTAATTTTTAAGGTGTAATCCACACTAAAAGGAAAGCATTGAAACTTATTTAGAAAATTCATATAAATTAAAACGTTGCGATATTTGAACGTGTAGAATTCGTCCCAGTACGTATCAAGGTCTAAAGCTCTGACCACTAAGCCATATATTCTCTTCAAGATACATCCAAAGGATACCAAGAGAATACCATAAAGCTTAGCAAACGTTATTAAAAGCCTATATAGGACTTACATATTCCAATAATATTATTAAATGCTGGTCAAACCGAAATGATCCTTTCTTAGAAGTCCGTAAAAGAAAAATGAAAAAAAGCTTCTTTAAAACATAAAATACCGACTGAATTTTGATATTAAAACAGCATGACGCTTATAACGTAGCGCCGATTTGGCGTTAAGTAACAAGACGTATAAACCGCTATCTCCTCACATTTACCATATTTATTTAGCAGTTAAATTCTCATTTTGTCAAGCGTTGGTCATAAACATAGCTATTTGGGGCACTCCGCGCTTTGGCGGATCATTTTGAACGCGGAATCAATGTTGTATGATATTTTAGTACTTTTTTTAATGTTTTTTTTTTAGCTTCACGCTGTATCCCGCAGTGTTAGTTAGTGTTAACACACTCCTTTCCACTCCCCACTTTCCGCCGGATTTGAGGCATTGCGTGTTAAGTGGCGGAACTCAACGCCGCGCTTTGCCTTGATACCAGAGGAAAGAAATTAAACATTAAATATTTAAACTGAAAATATTAAATATTTTATTTCCTCGAGTCGGGATCGAACCCACAACCCGTCGGTTACAGTCACACGCTTGTGAGGCCGCGCCACGACGGGCCTCAAATAAATAAATAAATATTTTAGTAATGTTCTGATATATTGGTAAAGTTTATTATTTTTTTGTGAAGGCAGCTGAGAAAATCAAGTTGAAATATTAAGAATATTCTTTTCACCACTTTGTGTTGAAATTTTGAGACAAATTTGTTCAAGAGGTGACGTTTAACGCTGCGATTTATCTCATTATCAGAGTGAGAAAATGGAAAAAATCTTATTATCTAAAACGGAAGTGAAACCAGAACCGCTGCGTTTACGTCTTCTACGTCTTACTACTAAGCCATGAAAGTGTTTACAAATGTCATTTAACTTCACGCTGTATCTCGCACATGGATATCCTGCACAGGAAATTTAGGAACCTAGTGTTAACCTAAAGTTAATACCGTGGCCCACCTTCCGCCAAATTTGAGGCAACCGCCCTGAGTGGCGGAGCTCAACGCCAGGCTTTACCTCATTACCAGAGCGAAGATATGAAAATATTAATTATTTCATTTCTTCGATTAGAAATCGAACCCAGAACCTGTCGAGCTTAGGGTGACAGACCTCAAAAAGTTATTCATAAAATATTATTAAATTATACATAATATATTAGACAATATGTTAAACACTTTAGTAACATGTCGCTGGGAACGTTATGCAAATGGTTAAACGTCGTGAAAACTTTGAATGGCCAGCGTATGTTACATACTTTAGCACTACTTCGTGGGTCGCGAACTTTTACTATATAGATTATTATGAGGGTACTTTAGTATTTTTTTTTTCAGTTTCTGTCCTGCATGGGCAGCCTATACATCACCTTTACCTTATGCGTCCCTTTTCCTCTAATCAGCAAAGAAATATATTTCAAATCCATTGATGGTATTTGAACCCAAAACCTATCGTAGTGTCAGTCACACGCGCCCCTGCGCCATGACTGGTCTCAATCTTGGTAATTCACCTAATTTATATAGTACAATTTTTACCAACATCATCACCATCTTGGTCAAATAGAAATAAATAACAAACGCAGGTCAATAAATTATAATAATTTAACGCTTAACATTGTTGTAGCCAAGTAAAGGAGGGCCTTGTTGCCGCCGTTTAGCACGCAATGCTTAGAAAAAGGGGAGAGAATGTAAAAATGTTAGCTCCTAACCTCGGTGATATAATGTAAAGCTGAATATAATAAAAAACAGGCCTCTCGTGGCATGGTTGAGGGTTCAATCCCACTCGAAGAAATTAAATATTTAATGGTATCTTTGATTTTCGCGATTGTTACACATTTCAAATGAAACGCATTTAAAAGGATTAATCGTGTATATTAATTTTTAAACATTTTTGGAAACCCGACGTTTCGATCATTTTACAATCTACCCGTGACCACGGACTACTGTAAAGTGTTCGAAACGTCGGGTTTCCAAAAATATTTAAAAGTCAATATGCGCGATTAATCCGTTTAAAAGTGTTTAATTTAAAATGTGAAATATTTAATATTTTCAATTTAAATATTTAATGTTTCATTTCTTCGCTGTGGTAATAAGGCAAAAGAGCGGCGTTGAGTTCCGCCACTCAAATTCGGCGGAAAGCGGGGAACGGAGTGTCCTAGCACTAGGTTCCCAAGTTCCCTCTGCCTACCCTACCATGGGCGGGATACAACTTGAAGCTAAAAAAAAACAGTCTTCGTGATACAATTATTTGTATGTAATCGTCTGAGTTGTATTTAAGATACTTTGTATTTCTTTTATCTTGTTTGTTTCATTTCAAGAAATCTTCCACTACATATGAGAAAATCAAATTTTCCAATCTCTATAAAAATGGCGATATTAGAGAGCTGTATGTGTATCGAAATTTATTAAATATTAAATTTTTATTCGTAACCGTGGACATTGTAGCTCCATGTAGGAAAGAAATATTTAAACGCCTACATATATACATATATTGTATGTTTTTGTTAAGTATATTTTAAACTTATTATACGACTGACTGTAAGGTTTCACACTGCCTTGCCCCATTAAAAAGAGGGCGGCGCTAAGTACTGTCTTTTGACATTTTAAACATTTATAGATTTAAAATGTCACAAGAACAGTGTCGTCAGTCACCTAGCAGCTCTGTATATATATTATTAACCATAAGTGCTAGATAGTTAAAATTTTAACAGATTATGTTACCACTATAACATCAATTTTTGGAAAGCAGACCAACAAATAATTAATGAAGCGCGATTTGTTTGCTGTTATTTCTATTATAGTTTATTAAAATGGTACGGAACACATCACGCGGGAGTCCGTCTGGGACTTGTCCGTATTTTCAATATATTGTTACACATTTCGCCAGTTAAAAAACGCTTTTAAAATAAAATAAGGTTAATTCAAAAAATAGTAACAGAAAAGCGAATTTCCCAGGCCATCTGGGTGGAAGCATGTTTTACCATTACTTTAAGGAGAGGCCAGCTATGAACGTTAATTAAATACGTTATTAAACTTAGAATCTGGTCACAGAGAATCGTAAAAACGTTTTTACTCTGAACATTCTCCTTTATGAGATTTTCACGTTTTACGATACTTGTTTACTTCGCAAATATATTGAGAAGACCTGCGATGTGGATTGAATTTTTAATTATAATTATAACCTTCAAAGATTAAAGACCTTTAAATTTTCTACGATAAAAAATGTGTACATAGTCTATGTAAATAAGTAAAGACTAAAATGTGACTGCCTAAATATCTACATTGGTTATACGTTCGATTCACACACGAAAGATTTTTTGTCTCATGTTTCTAAAATTTCTAAAAATATTTTGTGTCATATATTACTTACAAGCAAAAGAATTATAAATTAAAATAAAATGTTCTGTGAAATATATATAAAGTGTTTTAAATTTATCGCCCCTGTTGCTTAAGGGATGCTAAAACATCTATTTTAAAGGAATGCCGTCACGTAACTCGCAGTCCTAGATGTGCCGGCATTCTTAACTTTAAAGCATTTATTTGGAGTAATGTATATTAAAAAATCTACCTAAACTTTTATCTATATATCAACTATTATTATTTTAAAGAAATTTTTATAATTTAATTTGAAACACCAATGTTTAATTTTCTAAAATTACCTACAAAATCTACTGACGTATGACGAATGACAGATTGCAGATAACGAAGAAAAGTCTCCATTTTATGGACTTTTTCATAATTCTTAAAGTTTATGGATGTAAGATAATATGTAGATGTGAGATCACATCATCTTACAGTCGGACAATGTGCCACTGCGTCACAATAGCCCCAAAACTTGTCCACAAAGAATAAATAAATAAAATATAAAAAGCGTGTAAAGTCTAATGTATAGCTATTTAAATTTGTACCACAGTTAAGTAACTAATCGTCCTTCAGCTCTGCGTTTTTTACCACAAAGCGCAATCTTGATACGATTTTTACAACTTTTACTTCATATAACTTCCTCTCTACTCCAGCAAGTTGTTTCATAAAGCTTTACTGTTTAAAGTTTAACATAATATACTACAAAAATAAACGCAAAAGCTTAAATTGTTATAAAGTTTTCTTAACAGATAAAGGTAGTAAACAAAATTATATTTCACAAAATAAAATGATTTTACAGAGTGCAGTGTTAGGTTTCGTCATACAACATGCAATGTTTCGAATTCCCGAGCAAGAGTGGGAGTGTCTTGACATTGGAACACAGATAATACTCTGAATGATATTGATAAAAAAAACACTATTTACTATATTATTCAATCAAATTAATCAATCAAGCTATCAGCTTCACATAGTATACCACACATGACAAAGTAGACAGAGGAACCTTGGGAACCCGGTGTCTTACACTCCATTCCATTCCCCAATTTTCACCGAATTTGAGGCATTGCGTGTTGAATGGTGGAACTTAACGCCGCGCTTTGCCTAGTTACCAGAGCGATGAAACGAAAGTATTCAATTTTAATTTATAATTATAAAAATTTACATATTTTTTTTCTACTGGCGATCGAACCCACAAATTGTCCAGTCACACGCATTTATTCCATAGTCACGACAGGCCTCTAATATAATAATATTGAAATAGTTCTTTATTAACATTTACAGAGAATCACGAGACAAAACGCAACGTCGCAATGCAGAAATGTAGAGAAAGGAAATATCTTAAAGGTAACATAGTGTTTTGACACTACATTCCTAGGTTCCCTTCTCTCGCCCTGTTATATACAATATACAGTATAAAGCTCTATATAATAATAATACGTACACCATCTCAACCAATTTGTCTAATCTTTCATAAAGCACACATCATAAAACATCTAGCTTTTATGAATATTACTGTAACAAGATTACTCATAAATAGGATTTTTATAACCTTCTTAAATTGCGCAGAATTGACGGTTTCTAAAAAATATAAATATAAAGAGCAAAGAATAACAAAGCTGAGAGATATTTACGTGAGTATACATATATATAATGAGAATTCATTTTTAACTTATTTTTACCAGCTTTTTCTTAGCTTCACGCTTTCTTCCGCACTTAGCAGGGTAGGCTTAGGGAGACTTTCGCCTTATATTTTGAGTGGTATAACTCAACGCCACACTTTGCCTTTTTATTAGAGCTTAAATATAAAAATATGAATGATATCCTTTTCTGAGCGGGAACTGAACTCAAATTGCTTTTACTCTCCCACACTTGTGACCCTGCACCGTAACGGTCTTAAATACTGTGTAATATGAGAAGGATTTTCTTGCTTTCACACTGTATAAAAGGAAACCCAGTAATAACAAGCTTTTTGTATGCTTCTTATTTTCCGCCATGTCCATTACATTTTGTATTGAATGATTTAAGCTTCTATCTTCTATTTTGGACTAAAATGAAGAAACAAAACTAATATATTAACACAGCTGGATACAATCCACAGCTTATCGTCAACCACACACCTCTAAATAAAAATATAAACAAAAAAACCATAATATTATACAAAATATGTCACAAAAAGTTACTTTTAACTAAAAAGCGTTTAAACGGTCATCATTAGACAGCAAATTAGATCGCTGAGTACCAACAATATCTTAACATGTAAAATAACTTTATCAAACAACGTAGAAAGCGTCTTTACTTAGCACCCAAGAGCACAAATTTTCCTTAACACATTAGTGAGGTTGACAGCCTCGTTAATGTAGGGATATTCCACGTCATTTCTGTTGTAATGACTTTCAGTGGGGTGTTCTTGGGGAATTTTAAATATATTGACTACTTTTGGTATTCGGGTGTGCTTGTGATTGTATGCATTGTTTGAATTATGTGTTGGACTAGCGACTCGTTTGTGGCTTCGCCCGCTTGAATTTGCTACACTATTTTTTCTTACAAGAAAAAATAATACAAGTAATAATACAAGTATTAATTAAATTATCGCTTTTAAGACGATATCTATGTATTTCAATTTTATCTAAATGAATAAACATTTTTTGAACTAAATATTTTAGATTTCTATTTATATATTGTGAAAACTACATTAAAAATGTAGTTAGCCATTTCTGAGATTAGCGCGTACAAATGAAAAGATAAAAAAATTAAAAATTACTATTTTGAGCCTCATTACGTACAGACAGTGATCTGTTACAGATTTAATATAAGTATAGATTACAAATCACGAATAATATTAGATTTATGATTTGTAAGTAAATGTAACTTACTCGTAACTGTCACATTCATCATCTTTATATAGGTACTCTTTTTTACACCACGCTGTATCACTCATATAGATCTTTAAATACTAATTTTCTTAAGTTTATGTAAATAAAAGGAAAGTGGGGAACGGAACGGAGTGTCTCAATACTAGGTTCCCCAATTCCTTGGAAAAATAACTTAAATTACATATATTTAATATTGTTGTTAATCCAAAATGGCCACTGCAACAGAATATCAGACTACAAATTGTTGAACTATAATATGGGTAACAAATGCAGGGACTTGATTTATATAATACAATGCATCAAACAAAGCTTGTTTTTAATACAAAATTATTGTTTAATTTTTCGAATATACAAGAAAAATGATAAAAAAAACATATTTAGTTTTTTACATATAAACCTGTTGTCTCAGCGCGTTTATAAATTACAGAAAGTGTCAAATCTTATAAAGATTCTCTTTTTTCTTTGAAAGTACAAAACTATACAATAAAATAACAATTTCCTCATTCACCACTTGCTATTCCGATGTCCTTAAAAAAATAAATAAAAATTTTAATTAAAGTCATTCTTGAAACTGTCTGCGAACGCTAAGAGATGCTTAATGATAAATAGTTATTTGGAACGTCTTTGTTCTATTTTAATATTGCACAAAATGTTTTTGTCTTGATCCTATAAATGAAGTATTTACTTATTTGACAGTAACTTCAATATATGTTTTTTAAAATTATCATGCTGTATCCACATGGTAGAGTATGCAGAGGGAACCTGGGAACCTGGTGTTAAAACACTCCACTCGTTCCCCAGTTTCGGCCGAATATTTCAGCTTTCAATTATTTAGAGGCACATAAATAGGCAGACTAATACTCCCTGTTAAAATCTTTGTGAGGTTTTTATATATAAAGAAAATGTAACGCAATAAAAAATATATACATTTTTATAAATAAAAGAACAAATATCATGAAAAATGTAATTTATGAATCTATATACGAAATACGAGTGTACACGTGTTGAAGTAAACGTTTGTGATACAAATATTTATTTAGGTTTGTTTGGAATATTTGATTGACTGCTGTGCTTGTACCTATATTGGTTATTGAACTGAGCTTCTAAGATAGCGTGGATACAAATCCATTTCATAATTTTTGTATTATAAGAAAATTAATATAAAAAATATTTCAAGGCCTGTCGTGGGGCAGCCTTCGAGGAAGTAAAATATTTAATATTTTCATTTCTTCGCTCCGGCAACAAGGAAAAGCGTGGTGTGACTCAAATTCGGTGGAAAGTAGGGATGGAACGGAGTGTCTTGACACTAGGTTCCCCAGTTCCCTCTGCCTACCCTCCCTCGGGCGGGATACAGCGTGAAGCTTAAAAAAAATAAAGAATGTTTTCAACACGGAATGTAAATAAATGTATATGTATATATTTGTTGCAACGCAATTATGAAACCCAACGCCGTTTTATCAACCAGACCAATATTTTCAATCCACTTCTTGTAATCAGTATGTAATATTTTCCAATTACACCGTAATGGCGTCAATCTTTGATGTTATCAAAGCAAAGCTATAATAGTTTCGATACAACGCACGGCATGTTGATCATATTGTTCCTGCGCCATTACTGTAATTGCATACGTGCGTGTAATTAACTGAATCACCGGCTGTGCATAATATTATTATGAAATATATGTGAAATTATAATTCCACTTCCGTTCCCCACTTTCCGCCGAATTTGAGGCATTGCGTGTTGAGTGGCGGGACTCAACGCCGCGCTTTGCCTTATTACCAGAGCGAAGAGATGAAATATTAAATATTTAAATTGAAAATATTAAATATTTCATTTCCTCGACTGGGGATCGAACCCAGAACCTATCACACGCTTGTGCCGCTGCGCCACGACAGGCCTCAAAATATTCTTTTTTGTTTATATATCTATCATCTATGTACGCAAGAGGTCTTATGGTTAAGGCGCTTGACATACCCCAATGCAAAATACTTGTAAGCTTTTATCTGCATTGTATAGTAATACTTTGGAACAATTTATGGATATCTATTAAGGAAAGTCTGTCCATGATTTTATTTGAGATAAATCTGGAAACATTTCTGACTTCTACATCCATTTTTCCGCACAAGTCTTATATTTTTTCTTCACTTTCAGCTTAAGGTACTCCGTTCTCCACTTTGCGTTGAGTGGCGGAACTCAACGCCGCGATATGCAAACGCATAAGTTTCATACTTTTGTATTTAACTTCAAATTTCTTTTTTTTATCGCCACTAACGCAAACAAATTACATTCAATATACAAAGTACAAGATTCTTTACACATATTTGCAATGTAAATGTACAAGTATGTTCGTAGTTTGTACTTTATTGGTTTGTTTATTTTGCTTGGTTTCACGTGAACTCGCTCGGTACGTACCGGCTAGATAAAGTTTCACTTGATTTAACGTTTTAGGCTGAATGCTAACGATTTTGTATTAAACTTTCAAATATTTTGGTTTATAGCCACTCCGGCAAATTTCTTTATGGAACTGCTATATTTGCTTTGCCAAATGTATTTTGTAATAATATTATATTTATCGTAGCCATAGCCAGAGGCCAATTGTGTCAAGTGTGCGGCTGTAAATGTTAAAGGTTGTGGGTTTGAACCCCACTTAGCAAGCAATCACTCCGAAAATCAGCGGAAAGTGGAGAGCGAAAATGTTTTAGTGTGAACACAGTGTCTTAACACTAGATCGATCTCTGTTTCTCCTGTTATATGCAGGATATTAAAAAGCTACAGTAATGTAATGGCTACAATAAAGTGTTTGCTTTTAGGTAATAGTGACAATTGGTGAGTTGGTTTTCGAGTAGTGGCCATGAATAGGTTGATGCTCATTCAGAAGGCAGGCTTCCACCACATGGACTGATCATCCGATCAAGGGACATAAATCAGTTGGATGCAGGCAGCGCAGGACAGTCCAACATTGATCGTAACAACATGGTATGATATTCAAAAATGTAGTTCCCTTTTTAGCTTCATGCTGTATCAGGAGATAGCAGAATAGGCAGAGAGGACTTAGTAACCTTGCGTTAAGACATTTTCTATTTTTGAAAACATTGCCTGTTATGTGGTGCAATTCAACGCCGCGCTTTATCTATGCGGATGAAATAAAAAAAAAATCTTTTCCCTACAGTGAGGATCTACCCACAACTTGTCGCGTTTACAGTCACATGCCTGTACTTCAGCGTCACGACTGACCTCCAAGACCATAACACTAAAATGAAAATGTTTTTTTAATTATAATATAAAAAATGGGTCACATCACATTTTACAAAGTAACACTCAAGGAATGTTATGCCTATCTTTACTAGTAATTTACAAAAAAATAGTAGATATATTAAGGGCTAACACAATTTTGAATCGACATGTACCCCCCATTCATCAATATACTAGTAATCGCGTCACGCACCGTACTCTATTACAGCTACGTAACAGAAGCAAACAACTCGTTTTATTGAGGGGATAAAATTATTCGCCAAGTCAATATTTCGGGCTTGCGCGGGCTTTCCTACTGAACGAAGAAAGTCCCAATTATATATCAATCCCCAGAGAAGGTGTACAGTACTTGTTGTTATGTAAGAATGGGTATTTGTTTTGACAGAATTGGTTGGATGGATATGGGATTCGTAATTTTTTTAAGCTTCATGCTATATCACACTCATGGTTGAGTAGGCAAAGGGAACTTGGGACCCTAATGTTATTCCACTCTATACTGTTCCCCATTTTCTGCCGAATTTGAAATGTTGCATGTTGAGGGAAGTCAATGAAAATATTAAATATTCTATTTCTTCGAATGGGTATCGAACCCACAATCTATCATGTTTATAGTCACACGCTTGTGCCACTGTGTCGCGACAGGCCTACATTTCGTTATTTTCTTGTTATAATATCTCTTTATATGCTAATTTTCTTAGATTTATGCGGTGACAGATCTTATTCTTTTCACATTTGCTTTTTAATGTAACGATGATAAACTTTCATATATATTCTTTAATATAACATAAATAATAAAATAATATAGAAAAATAAGTATATACAGTCGGCGCTTATTTCCGCCACTCAACACGCAATGCCTCAAATTCTTAACGCTAGGCTGCCAAGTTCTCCCTGTCTACCCTGCCATGTGCAGGTTACAGAGTGAAAAAATTTTACATAAAATATAAATTATTTTATATATAATATTTTTTTAGCTTCACGCTGTAACCTGCATATGGCAGGGTATGCAAACGGAACTTGGGAACCTAATTAGTGATGTTAGTAAACATTGTATGTACATGAAATATGCCCAAAAGAACAATAAGTAACTAACCGCAAGTATAAAGGCATACTAAGAAACAATTCAGACCAAAAATTATAGCTTATCCAAGTCTTTGTTGAGAGTGAGATTAATAAAATAAAAATAAATATCAAAAATTAATAACACAAGCAGATTAATGAAATAAAAATTAAATATCGAATTAAATCACAGTCTAGAGAAGCGACCCAAGAATCTATGATTATTGGGTCACTTGAGGAGTCGTGGTGTTGGGGCACTAATACATAGGCTTGAGGCCTGTCCTAATGCAGAGACTCTAAATTACATTATTGTGCTCGAACAGGTTGTGAATTCAATTCCCACTCGAGTTAATAAAAAAATTAATATTTTCAACAGAAATATTTAATGTTTTCAATCCTTCGGTCCGCCACTGAACACACATTACCTCAAATTCGACGAAAAGTGGAAAACGGAACGGAATGTCTTTAGGTTCCCAGCATTAGGTTCCCAAGTTCCCTTTTCCTACCCTGCCTTGTATAGTATATAGCGTGAAGCTGAAAATAAATATATACAGACATTAGCATAGCAAGTCTAGTCTATAGATAGAGTTCACACAAATTGTCGTATACCCGGTGAATCAATTGATGAAACTGACTATAGAGTGGCCGTTTAAAAACTTTTTCCTATAATTTTTGATGTTGGAATTACACGTCCAATAAAAGATTACTTTTTAGTATATGTATATTTTTCTGGTTTTATTTTCTACAGTTTATTATAGAAGTGCCAAGTTAGTATTCAGATAGTTTTAATCGTTTTAATTAGATTAAATAGCTTTGGCTGCCACGTACTGCCACATTTGGCTCTGGCAGAGAGCTACATTCTCGATCTAGTATTAAAGGACTTTGTTACCCATTTTTCGCTGAATTTTCGTACTAAAATATTTAATTTGAAAATATATTGAATTTCCTTGAGTGAAATGGAACGTATCGCATGCACAACCTATTGATGCAGAAGTACAAGCGTTTACACGCTTTTACTCCTGCATCATGACAGGCCTCCTATGTCTACTGTATAAATAACAAATTCTCATTCTCCTACAGAAATGACATTAGAAAATAACAAATATGATTAAATGTTACGGCTATGGTCTTTGGTTTGTATTCCATACAATGTGCTAACATTCCTTGTAACCTTTTGTACGGGAAAACGAAGTTAACGCCCTAGTTTTATGAGCTGTGGTGATCGTGACTTACGGCAGTTTCCTCCTATTTAATATATTACGCCCGACGGACCTATAAAAAATATTATGTGATAATTGTGATACGCTAAATGGAGTAAACTTAAGAAATTGCTTGTTTTACTGTGTTATTCAATAAAAATATTATAGATGAATTAAATTTTATTTATAGAGGCCTGTCGTGGTGCAGAGGCACAAGCTTGTGACTGTAAGTATGACAGACTGCGGGTTCGATACCCTCTTGAGGAAATGATATATTTCCTGGAGTAGATTCATATTTTTCCCTCCAACAACAAGACAAAGCGTCGCGTTGAGTTCCACCACTAAACACACATACCTCAAATTCGGCGAAAAGCGGTGAACGGAATAAAGTGTCTTAACACTACGTTCCCAAGTTCCCTCTGTCCAACCTGACAAGTGCTGCAAGGATACAGCAAAACAAGAAGCTAAAAGCAAATATTGCATTTTCACATATCGATAAGTGCGTGAGCTATATTTTTATTTGCTATACTAACAAATTAATTACCTAAATTAATAATTCTCAGTTGTTATTGAACCCAGTTCTCTAGGAGGAACTCTTTCTGTTAAACGACATATCGTATAGATAAAAGGAAATAATACTACTAAATTTAAAAACGTTTGAACGAAGCAGGATTTGAACCCGCGCCTCTTGGAATCCGTCCAAGCGCTCTGACCACTAAGCCATCCGTTCTCACCGAGCTCCGTCGAAATTTTTATACGCTTGTTACAATTTATTTATGTTGCTAGCATCTCTGTAGGGAGATTTTTACAAATTTCCGCTACCCAAACAAACCTTTAGAATTATCGTTTGGCAAGACAAAATGCTATTTATTAAATATTTTTACTATTTTTAAAGTGTTATTTCACACTTAGGAAAGAAAAATACTAAATTTAAAAACGTATTCCAAGAGGCGCGGGTTCAAATCCTGCTTCGATCAAATTTTTATACGTTTTTTAGTATTTTTCTTTCCTAAGTGTGGAATAACACTTTAAAAATAGTAAAAATAGGAAACAATCAAATCGATAGAAAAAAATGTTTTTATTCATTATATTACTGAAAAGGAAGCCAATATCCACTAATCTCCTAGAATTTGTAGTTTGGCAGTCGATATGTTTAATCACAGAGTAGAAAAACCATATGACAATAGCGTCTCCAGTCCTGAACCTTGATTGATGGTGCCGCCCATTCGTTCAAGCTTTTATAGTTAACGATATACGTATATAAAAGAATAAATGACTCTCGCGTCACTGTGGACTAACTTTTGGTATTTTTGTTGAGTCGATCTCCTGTCGGGGGAGTAATTATACTTAAATTATTTTCGTTGATAACACGCGGCGTTGAGTTCCGCCATGCCACGCCACATGTAATGAGTAAATGTTATGTGAAATGTAGTAAATATAAATTTTGTCGTGGCGCAGCAGAACAGGAGTATGATCTATGTAAATGCGACAGGTTGTGGTTTCGATATTATACACTCGAAGAAATATTTAATTTTACGAAATATTTGATTTTCCATTTCTTCGCTGCAGAGCGATTTGAAAAATCTAACTTAGCATTATTGCATGTAGACAATCGAGTTTAATTGCGATTCTCTTATATAATATTCGTAAGCTTATATAAAATTGTTAAACGATATTTGACCGGGTAAACTCAGGTAACCTATTTTTAGACACTTTCAAGACATTTAACTACGAGTCGCGGAACTCAGCGTGGCACTTCGTTTACCAGTATCACACTGTATCCCACACATGGCAGAGTAGGCAGAGGGAACTTGGGAACCTTGTGGTAAAACACTCCGTTTCACTTCCGTTCGCCACTTTCCGCTGAATTTGAGGCATTGCGTGTTCAGTGGAAAAACTGAACGTCGCGCTTCGCCTTGTTACCAGAGCGAAGAAATAAAAACATTAAATATTTTAATTGAAAATATTAAATATTTCATTTCCTCGAGTGGGGATTGAACACACAACCTGTCGGTTACAGTCACACGCTTGTACCACTGCGCCAGAACAGGCCTGGTTAGAACCAGACTGCTAAATAAAAATATATCAAAATATCGTAGAATATAAACGCACCCTATCATTATACGCGTTTACAGGTCGCGTCAATCGCAAGCCCGATATTAAACCCACGCGTGATTGATAGTTTCCGAAGAATACTTGCGGTCAGAGATGTCAGTGTTGCGGCCATTTTACTTGAAAGGACACTTGTTGCTCACTGAAGAAGGCAATTTTCGGAATTAATATTAAATTATGTACCTTTTGAAATTCCATTCATATATTGGCTATGATAAATTATAGTGTGATTATTAATTGAAAAGAGGAAGGACAAGGAATTGACGACACATAGTTATTTCGGTTCATTCACTGAGGATATTATTTTTTCTTATTTTTCGCTCTTGTAGATAAATCGCGGCGTTAAGCTTCGCCACTCTATTCTACCTGAGGCACAACGGTTGACAGTTGAGAGTTAATTTTCCACACGGAGAAATGACTAACAATCCTACCCTCACTGAGGTAACCAGACAAAGTACAGTGTTAAGTCTCATCACTTAATAAGCTATGTCTCAAAAATTGGGCGGTACGTGAAAATAAACGATGTCTTAATACAAATTTTAATATTTTGAAAAGACCATACTGTATTATTGCCCTGGGGAGTCCCCCAGATATATTGTCTCTCATCTTAGTAATAGTGAATCTGCATAGAAAAAATCAAGTAGCCTATTCTGGAAAGCACTGTGGTTTGTTCTACTGAGATCGATTGAGGTTATATTTTTTTAATGACATATTGTTTCGAATAAACCATAAAACTATTAGATCGACTGGCGCATTGTGCAGTTGTTGTTAACATTGCTATCCCATAAGATGATAGTCTCGTGCAGGCAGAAAAAGATGGTTTATCTGAATATTTGGACTTAACCTATGCGATTTCAGTGATGTGGGGATGTCAGTGCTACTGCCATTGTACCGATAGTGGTTCCAATTAACGGTTTGTTAGCGAAGCTATGTTAGCTTCAGAGTTTATCGATTAGCTGCTGGACCAAGAACCGGATGCAGAATTCTAATATTAGTTGAGACTATTAGTCACCAATGACCTTTTTGAATTAATTTTTTGAACAAATATTTCTATATCTTTTCTCTCTTTGTACACAAAACTATTTATGACATTACGTAATAAAAAATGTTTAAATATAATGTTTTATTTTAAAATTATATTTGTTTGGTGAATAGCCTATATGTTATTACAAGGAAATAATGAATTACATTAACCTATGAGAATTATACTTATTTACTTTTATTTTGAAAACGATATATATTTTTTTATATTTCTATACTTTGACCTTTTATATTATATAGCAAGAGAAGAAGGGAATACCTAAGGTCAAAATATTTTCTTCTCCAATTTTCATTCAATTTTGAGTCATTTCCCATTGGCTTGATATTTATTTTGTGGTAAACTCAACTTTTAGACATTGGACATTTAATAGCAAAACACAATTCAACTGAAAATAAAAATTAACATTATGCGATTATATCTTTAACGAAAATAAAACACCTGATTACATATGCACGGTTGTGCCCATGCGCCACGATATGGGCCATTGCTACGCAAAAAGTTGTTACTTTTTAAAATAATAATAGAGAGTTAAGTCACTAAGCATAATATCTTAACAATCACTTCTCAGTCAGATCCACTGAAATCATACATCTTTGTAACTCCGTTTCCTTAATACAAAAGTAATCAATCATTGGCAAATCGTAAACTTAGGAATTCTATATATCAAATGCAATATATCGTGAAAATTATTTTTACATAATTTTAAGCTTCACATCAGTATTCTGCACAAAGTTGGGTATGCAGACATTACTTGGGAACGTTATGTTCCCCAATTTTCGAGACATTGGTACGTTGAACAGATGATCTGAATGCCGAGCTTTACTAATTTATTCCTAGAGTGGTAATTAAAGTCACAGACGTCGCATTTACAGTCTGAATAATAATTCTGTAAAAAGCCAAAATAAATATTTAAAAAAAAAATTTTTTGAACTCTCCGGTATATATTGTACCTAGCAGAATAGATATATGGAACCTGGGAACCTAGTGACTAGCACTATATTCCGATTTAAAAATTCTAGAGCTGTTGCGTTTTGAGTAGCGTAACTCAACGCCGCTCTTTCTCTCGTTATCAGAGCAAAGACAATCAAAATAAATCTTCCCCTGGTTTACAGTCACAACTCTGCCACTGCGCCATTACGGCTTGTATACACGACACTAGTTTGTATGGAACAAAATTCTAACATTGAATAAATAAATAACTTATGGATAAAAGCATTGAATGACAATTATCCTTATTAACTTTAATAATTTAACATAAATTTTCTGAAGTAAATTCGCAGAAAAACATCAGTTATTGTTATTTATTATTTGGCCTACAACAATAAAAAAAAACTTGGCCAATATCGCTAATGTACAAACAAGGTCACCCTTTTCGTAAATGAAATGGCAAAGTAACTTTTCAGAGTTAGTAATTTAAAGGAAAAACATCTTCTAAACGTTTAAATTGATGGTTCTTGATCGAAATGAGTCTTTGAAGCTAAAGAGTTTAATAATATATTATTGACGTACTTGTGGCTCAATTGGAATTTGTGTTCATGATGGTAGTCAGTTCGAAACTAAAGAGAAACAGAGCATTTTTTGTGCTTATAATATGTATATAAAAAAAATTTTAGTCCTTTTACCGAAATGAGAAAAAAAACTATTTTAATCCCACCAGTAGATATCGAACCCGTACCCCCCCTCGGGCACGTACAGCTCTAGGCCACAAAGAAAGGAAAAAATCTTTGAAATAAAAACTTTGGTACGCAATTCAGCTACAACAAATGTGCATAATTATCTCCACCTTTTAAGCATAGCATCTTTCATTAAATGCAAGTAGTGGCATATTTCAGCAGCTTAATTAAGATTTCTTCGCGAAAACAAAAAGATGGGGGGGATTCGTTTGCTTAATATCACTAATTTATTAAACTTTTGGTTTACTTAAACTTTTTTATTTAGGTGAACATAAAAAAGTTATAAAATGCGGCATCCTTGATGATCAATGCCAAGTTAGAGAAATGCCTCAAAGTGTTCAAAAAGGGAAGTGATTAGATTCAGACTAAAAAGAAGTCATTAAGAATATTTGTTTTCCGTTTCTTCTACCAGGAATTTAGGAAAAAGACAAAGCGCGACGTTGAGTTACGGCACACTACACGCACTATCTAGAAATTTTGGCAGCAAATTTAAAACTGAATGTCTCAATGCTAGATCCTTCTGCCCTACTACAAGCAAGATTAAAGGAAAAACAAAATGAGAGAGAGTGAGATTAGAAATGCAATAAGAAACATATATCTAAATGACTTGCATAGAACAAAACATGTTTAAAAATATAAAAGTAAATAGGTAAAATCAAACTTCATGTAAACTGCGGAAATTACTTTGAAATCACAAATATTCAAAATATTTAATAGCCTAGATCACATTACAAAAACGTTTAAATGGCCATGTTACATAAAAAAAATAGTGTCAGTCCTACAAGAAAATACCATAGGAAGTACCATCTCGGAGAACAGTTCGGCAGAGAACAAAGAACCGACAGAAAAATCAACAGTTGATATTTTAAAATAGAGCTTCACGCACATGACGGTTGGCAAAGGGAACTTCAGAACTTAGTGTTAAGACACTTTAAAAATAGTAAAAATTTTTATTAATCTTGTATAGATTATTAAATGTTATTATACTCATAATAAATCTATACCCAATTCTACGATGAGCTGATCACTGTCTGTACATGGAAGATATATTAAAAAAACTTAAAGAGGACATTTGTTAACATAATAAAGTCCTCTAAATACTGATTTTTGAAATATTTGTCTGTTTTACTGTTCGTTTCTGCGTTTGTATGCGATAATCTCAGAAACATACTAAATTTAAAAACGTATAAAAATTTGGACGAAGCAGAAAGCTCCGTCGAAATTTTTATACGCTTGTTACAACTTATTTATGTTGCTAGCATCTCTGTAGGGAGATTTTTACAAATTTCCGCTACCCAAAGATAATTAGAATTATCATTTGGCAAGAGAGAATGC
>DWMZ01000753.1:0-19761 GCA_018249855.1 Eueides tales michaeli
GTACAGTTATCTCTTTTATACTGATCAATTCCTCTCGTGATTCTTCCATACAACGTGACATTGGCGAAGTGAACTGTGCTCAACTGGCACGCTCGAAACGCCATAATTGAAGAAATGAATGAATGAAGCTCTTCGCCTTTCCAATTCTCAGTTTTACTATCTGTCTGAATGAATGGTTCGATTAAGTCGCAATTTTGATAATATTACTTATACATGTACTCAAATAATTGTCTTATATTATAAGGAGTTCTTCTTGAAATAATGACGCGCTATATCTCACATAAAGCAGGGCAAGGCTGGTAGAGGTAACCAAGTAATAAAACACTGTATTTTCCATGCCTCGCCGTGTTTTCCGTGAACTTATCATTGCAAAATTATCGAAAACATATCGTCGCAATTTTTCTTGTTACCAGCGCAAGGAAATTAATATGCTCATTATCTTACTATTCGTGTGGGATCAAAATTAAAAATTGATGAGTTTACAGTCACTTTCCAAATCTTTCGTGATTTGTTTAAATTTTTTGACAGTGTCCAAATTCTTCCTCGTCTTGTATAGTCACATGTTTTTACCATTTCTTTACAAAAAATCAAAATTAATATTGTAATTAATGAACACTAACCTCCGCATTAGCTTGGAAGGTATTTCAACTGACAACAATATACTCATTTAGATATACTTATTAACATACAACTCCTTTGACCCAATCACATCGTGTGTTGCATCGTATATTTATATTAGTAAGTCCTCCTTTGGTTTCATGATATCCTGGCCATTGTGCCGAAGTTACAACGTGACGGCGGGTACACGCTTCGCGCCTCAGTGCCGCGCACGTTGAGATCCCCGAGTTGTGCGTAGTACAACTATATGTATTATTTTTTAATAATATTTATTTTGTTTCACGCTTTATTTCGCAAATATGTTACTACGTTTCCAACCCAACGTCCAATTTATTAGATATTTTTGGATTGAGTAGCAGAGCTTAACGCTGCAATTTGTCTTGTTATATAAACGATGAAATAAAAAAAATATCAGTTATCAATTTTGAGCTGGACCCATATGTTAAATAGGAAACTAACGATCTTTAAAATAACTTATATTGTTTTAATTTCTTTTAATTGGAGTGAGAAAAAAATATAAATTTCGTATAGAAAATCTGTGGAGAATTTCAATCTCATGTCCTTATCGTATTGTATGATATCTTAGTAAAAGCGCTTATATTTTAACTTGACCGTAGAGTACTGGGCCATGTTAAAAAAAATGGCTGTAACCTACCCTGTAGAGGCCCTACGACCAACAGCAACACATTCGAAATTCAATAAGATTAAAAATGATATTCAAACAGCATCTAATTCTAATTCTAATTAATATAATCAAGGCCCCTAATTATTATAATCAACTATTCTGTGTGGTAGTCATGTTGAAACTCAGACATATCTAAAAGGAAGGAGTTTCTTAAAATTATAAATACAAATTAAATGTAAAATCAATAGAAAAAACCTGGTATTAGACTCTAAATTTCAATGTGGCTGTCATGCTTTAGTACGATTCTAAGTCGATATATTTGTATATAAGGTGAACAACGTTATTTGGCATTTAAAAACTTATCAATATCGTACTTCCCTTAACATTACTTATTTTGAGTCTATTCTATATGTTCCTAAACATCTATCTCAACATTCTCGTTTCGCTATATGCAATCTTACAATTTAAAAAAGAGAAATGAAATCTCACCAAAAACATGTTTTTGTAAAGTATTGCCAAAACAAATTAAGACAAGAGCCTTTAAGTATATCCAAATGCTGTATCACATTTCGATTGACTGAAAGAGATCATGCCGATCGATTAAATTGCCTTTCGTATGACATGTTTGTGATTCCTTTATATCCCTTTATTATGTTTTACTTGTTGTGCAATAAAATATTTTGTATTTTTTCCTAATAATCCTTATAGTAACAAATCACATATGACTCAAGGTGGACTTGTGAAGTAATGGAGTCCAAAAGTTCCCGGGTTCCCTCTGCCTACCCTGCCTCGTGTGGGATACAGCGTGAAGCTAAAAAAAAATTAAATAATAAATTGTTATGGCCTAATCGAAAGCATGTTTCAAGTTTATTTGATATATTTATTTGAAAATAATAGCAACATTAAACTCTTATTAACATGTACGAAACATGTCGTATATTTTATTTTTAATATTTAAAACTATTATAGGTTATTTTAATGACTAATTTACTAAAATATTATAGATTATTTTAAACATTGAAAATATTTTAATATCAATAATCGTATCAATATAGAATAATTTTATTTTGAAAAATTTAAAGACATGAATTTACATTTGTAAAGCAACATACCTGTTGCTACCTTTTGTTACGCACCTGTTGCTGTTGTAGCTCTAGTGTGACGCGGGGCCGTGGGCGGCGGTGATCATCCAGCATCAGGTGACTCTTACAATCATTTACCTAGTATTTTCCATTAAGAAAGTCGTTCATATAGCGTCCCTCGTTGCATTTATTCTTTTAAAACCTACAATACAATTTTATCGAAGTTAAATGAAGAAAAAAAAATACTATCCACTATCTTTATAGAAAACACCACCACCACCACTATCTCTATGGAAACCTAAACACTCTATTAGGGTAGGTTCCATAAGTACGTGCATCAAAGAGATCTATGTAGTATTCTGATCTCCTAGTATATAGTGTTGAAGTGCACGTGGTTTCGAAGAATTATTTATTTAAGAGAATTAATTAAGTCTAAAAAGAGAAACCAACGTAGCTGACTGACTTAGGAAGAAAGAGACAGTAATAAACAGACTTTATTTTTTTTGTTTTAAGCTTATTTTTATTTAAGGATATTTATTTTAAAGTACAAAATAACTCATACAAGTAATACATAACTTTTTACAACTCATTGTTATTATAATAATTAAAAAAAATCTTCATTTTTTGGTTAAAATGCTATTCAAATGTCAAAAAAATCAATACACAAGGGGGAAATTACTATTAAAATAAATTTAATCTCAAAGAAACAGTATCATGTTTTCACAACACATATCAGCACAGCGTTAACGTGTATCTTTTGTACATAATACAAAAAATCTTGTTGCGTATCTGATATATCTCTTGGATATCCCCAGTCACGTGTCTTCACCGTCACAGTACTAGGGTTATATAGCCTATGAGCATTGTGCAATGCTTTTAGCTATGGAATAAGTGCAGATCGTATTGTCAGCAATACAATGTTCTCTTTTTAACGCTAAGTCTATCCATATATTTTGCCTTTTAGTCACTCATGTGATTTTTCTTATTGCTACAATAGGCATGATGACAGTATAAAAGAATCACAGAAAAGATCTTTTTGAATTCTCAATTATGTTTTAAAAACTGTAAATAACATTTTCTTATTCACTTTAATAAACAGATTAACGTAATTTTTAATGAGTAATAGCTTAAAAAACCATGGTCGGCCATTTAAAACGAAACACCAGTCAAAGTAAATGACGTCACGTCAATATAAACATATATAACATTCTTGTCTAGGGATGTTCATGCAAAAGAAATATCGATATTTTTTCGATATAATATATCGAACTGTTATAACGATACTTTCCATATATTGAACAAATATATCGATATTTTTAAAATATCAGCTAAATTAACACTAACAAATATTAAAGCCTTCCATTATTTCTTGTTTTATACTATTAAATTCATAGTACTTTCATTAAAAACACATTACGTAGTAGTAGTAGTAGTAGTAGTATGTCTCGTAAACTTTAATAGGCAAAACAAAAAATAATTATTTGATTCTTATATACAATTTGTAAAAGCTATTTTATTTGTTTTATTATTATGTTATACACTTAACAGTATTAAATTTCGTAAATTATATTAACCAAAAAAGGCTACTTTTATTATAGGTAAGGCTACTTAAATTAATGATAGTTATTTTGATCTGAGTCTTATGAATTCTATTTCTTAGTATTTGCCGTTATAACAGCGAGAATGTTCACAAAAAAAAGTATGTATGTAAGCATAAAAGTACTCGATGTGTAGAAAATATCGATGTTATCGATCAATACATTGAAAGATATCGATGTATAGTTTCCAAGACACCTGAGCGCGTTTTAGCGCCAAATATTTTTTTCAAACAAAAAAGTGTAAAATTTTGTAACTTATGCTTAGATTTTTGCTGAAATATTATTTTTTTCGGTACAAGAAGAGCTCTATAAACATTAATCAATAGGAGTAAAAATTTGTCACCATGCCTATTATAGATTTTGTTACTTCGTAAGAAACAAGTTTTTAAATAACAAAGTTTGAAGCCTATCGCAACATGCGTCGTAGATCAACGTCAGAAGATTATTCTTGTATTATATAATATTCTTCTAAATCCGTCAAAATTTCAAAATGAAAAAACTATTACAAAACTATTTTGCACAAAGAGGAATTGGGAATCGAGTGTTGAATATTCCGTTTCCAATAAAACTACCACTACACTACTTCACTTTTCGCTGAATTCAAACAATATGTGACACTACTTCACTCTCCGCTAAATTCGCGGCATTGCGTTTGAGATGAAAATGAAAATATATTTTATTTTCTCTATTATCGAACCGACAACCTATTATAGTCGCACGCTTTAGCCCCTGCTTTACGACAGGTCTATAAAAAAGGAACACCTTTTAGTTACTATTCCATTTTAATATTATTAGGCTTTTCGTGTGATAAACAAGAGTGAAGAACAAGCATTTGTCTCAAGAATATGACAGAAAGTACGAAGACAGAATTGACCTAATGAGAACGGAGTGTCTTAATACTAGGTTCCTAGATTCTCTCTGCTTACCCTGTTATGGGCGAGATACAGAATAAAAGAAAATAATAGTATTTTTTTTATTTTTTTACATTTAGTCTTTATTCGAATATCACTCAGTACTAGCGCTCCGTAGCTTGTGAATGCTAAAGTTTACTATGTTACTTTTTTTCATTTTAACACCAGCCATTTTTAACGTTACCTAAGAATACTTGGATTAAGAATATTTCAAGTTCTTGAGATAGTAAAAAATATCACATATATAATAACTAAAAATAAAAGAATTGTTTTTTCGTCTTTTTCATGTGTGCGATAGGGGTAGTAATCGTGGAAAGAAGAAAAACATTTTAATAGAAAATGTTTCAGTATATGTATAAATAAGCTCCCATTTATAGATTATAAAAGGTTATCCTGAAACATTGTATAAGTTTAAATTATAAGGATCAATCTGTACTGCAGGTCACATTAAAATATAAACTCTTTTAATATATATTATACAAATATGAAAAAGTTCTCTCTCCTTTATACATATGTTATTTTTAAGTAAAATTTTGAAACCTTATTCATTGATAAAAAAAATACAATTAACACAACTGGTCATTATGAATGTCATTTTTAATTTTAAAATCGAAGCACATTTGCTTTATTTTACATTCTTTTTTACTTATTTTACATTCTTTTTTACTTATTATTAGTATTTTGCGAATATATAGGAAACGAACTTTATTTTACATTCTTTTTTACTTATTATTAGTATTTTGCGAATATATAGGAAACGAACTTTATTTTACATTCTTTTTTACTTATTATTAGTATTTTGCGAATATATAGGAATCGAAAACTAGATGTGAGATTCTACATAAACCAAAAAAAGAGAAAAGTAATAAATAAATATTGAATATCCATTCATTATTTATTTATTTATTTAATGGATGGAAGGATGATTAGATAGGAGAAAAATTCAAAATGTCACGTTGAAGTTTAAACGCAATGACCAGGATATCATATAACATAAGGAGAACTAACAGATATCAATATAGAAAGCAACTTGTTGCTTAGTAGTTTTGACCTTTTCATTGAAGGTCAAAGAAGCTGTATGTTATTAGGTATATCTAAATGTGTATATAGTAATTTCAAAAGCTCCGCGTCTTATATTTTTAGGACATATTTTCTTGCCACTTAATTTTGGAAGATATATTCACTGATTCGCTAAAACTTGTGTACCTACACAAATGAATAGGAATGAGAATGAGAAAAAAATGAGAATAATGCGAATTAAAATAAAATTAAATCCCACCGAATTCACTACTATGGACTATGTTAATTATGATTTTCTACTAATATGGGCATTATATGAAAGGACTTGCTGAGCATACGAAATGTGACTTAACAATGTATGAAGCGTTAACAGAACGCTTCATATATTATTATTTTTTGATGAACCCTACAATATAATTGAGCTTGAATCGAGTCAGTAGCACCGGCTGGTAAGTTTTGTGTGTATTTTCAACAACACTATTTGTTAACTAAATCCGGAATTGCGTTTAGTAAGGCAAAACTGAACTTTAAGCTAATATAAGTGTTGCATTTCACGATTCAGTCAAGTCTAGTTATGCTAAGAATTGAGTTAGTAAAACTTCAACAGGGTGAACTCTACTATGGGAAAAATAAATGTCTATCTATGCAAAAAAAAAAAAAGAGATATATATATATATATATATATATATATATATATATATATATATTAAGAGTGGGGGTACAAAAACCGGAATTTCGCGGAAGAAATTTCGTAGCTCCTTAACGAATAAGATGCTGTCGGATGAATTTTTTTTGAAAACTTATTTTTTTATCTAATTTTAATGTAAAAAAAATCCAAAAATTTACCCTTTCGAGGAAAAAAAATAAAAGCGCGCAAAAAAAAATAAGAGCTCCAGTCACAAAATCTACCTCAGCGTTCTGCCCCTGCGGGAACGTGTTTTATTTCTACCGATTTTACATTTAAATTATAATTTGTATTTTTAATGCCTTGTTTATAAATTTAAGTTACTAAATTTTATCATTTATTTTTTTCATAATTTTGTATATTTCCAGTCACGTGTTTTCACCTTCACGTTACTACTTCACGTTACTGTATGAACACAAATTGCGACGATGTGATTTGGATAAGTGTGCGTTAATTCGAGTGTTTTAGTACTTATTTTCCTCTATCTACCTTGCGCTGTTTTACGTAGGATTATTTTCATTATTTCAAGAAGAACTCCTTATAATATAAGACAATGATTAAAGTACATGTATAAGAAATATTATCAAAATTGCGACTTAATCGAACCATTCATTTAGATAGACAATAAAACTGAGAATGGTAAAGGCTTTTATTGTTTATTGTTAAGAAGGAAGGAAGGAAGAGCTTTTATTGTTTATTGTTAACTTGGGAGTTTTTTCGGGATAATCATCAATAGCATTGGTTTGCAATTTCATTAAGAGAAAGATAGCTCCAAAACCAAATCTAGAACCTAGGCGTCAAGCCGATATAAGTGTTCCATTCCTTCAAAGTCCCAAGTCAAGGTGAGGCTGTTATGATGGCTAAGTAGCACCACTGGGACGAATCCTTTTTGTACAAAAATTACCAAATAATTTATTGAGAACTTCTCAACAGATCAAATATAACAACGTGATAAAATTACACAGTGATTAAGTACACTGCTTAGAATAAATATTCCAATTAAAGACAATTACATTACAAAAAATGCAGTAGCCACTAAACAAAACAATTTCATTGCAATATTGGTAAAAACATTAAGTTGTAAATTATATCATACAATAATGATGTCAAAAATATAAATTAATTGAATGACATAAAATCATGACACAAAAATAAATAAAAGCGTTAAGTAAAAAAAATATGCTCAAAACTTTATTATAAAATACTCTAAAGACGGCTCCGCTCCTTGCCCGCTTCACTTACCGAACCTCGGCAAAAATATTAAAAGGCGGCCGCCGCATTGCATAAACGACGTTCGTGCGTGTACTTATTTTAAAAAAGGTCACTACTAATCACGTTATATCTATTATAGTTTTTTAATATTTCATAAAATGCCGCGCCTAGTGAGTCTTTCGCCAGTCACGTGAAATCACAAACATTGGCACCAGGCACTCATGAGTGGTAAGCTTCTTACTAGATTACTTTTTCAGAGTATATCAAGGCGGATATCAATAGTTAACTAAAGTGTACTCTAATTTATAAGCAAATATGAGTCAATTTCATTTGACTGTGTTTATATAACATTTTCAATCAAATTGAGTTCATAAAACGTTTGTATAAAACCTCCTTATGGTACACGATACCCTTTTTTTCAATGTTTTTGTTTTAAGCATGGATTTGTTGCTGCGTTAACACACGTAAATTTAAAAAGTATTTATATATTTTTTATTTAACATTAAAAGCGGAATAGCAAGAATTACTAGGTATACATACGATCGTATATGTTAGTATGTGACCAAGAAAACTTTTGTGAAATTGTCAAATTTAAAGAAAAAAATGTTCATAATATATTTAAATACTAAATACAAAAAAAAAATATAAATTTATTGCACAACGTTTTATAAATTATTTTACTCAGATAGAGAACGATATTAAGAATTCAAAACCGCATTACAAAATAAATACATAAAACCCTATTATTAATTAAATATACTTGCTATCTGCATTGAATCTAGTTAAAATTAAAATCTTATTTAAAAAAATCTTTGTTTAATAAAAGAAAAAAGAGAGCAGAAAGAAACAAAAAAAGATAGAACAATTTCGGTCACGTTGAAATATAATTAAAAGTATGTAAATATCAAACCAAAAAGAACAACCTCCTGAGATAAGTAGTTATACGACTAGTATATTGTTATATATCAGTTCCATCAAACAGACCACACGAGAAACTGCAAGGGTAAATAAAACAGTCCAGGATTTCGCGGCAAAAAGATAATGATTTGACTCGATTTGATTGAAATCACGTGACTGGAAATATCTAGAAAACTAAATAATGAAAATAAATAAATAACAACTGAGAAGTTTTGTCGTGGCCCAGGGATACAAGCTCGTGAATGTGAACGACAGCTGTGGGTTCGATCCCCACTCGATGAAGTGAAATATAACATAATTACAAATTAAATATTTATTATTTTCATTTCTTTGCTCTGATAATAAGGCAAAAGCGCGGCGTCGAGTTCCACCACTCAACACGAAATGCCTCAAATTCTACGGAAAGTAGGGAAGGGAATAGTATCTTAACACTAGGTTCCCAAGCTCCCTCTGCCTACCATGCTATTTTCGGGATACAGCATGAAGCTGAGTGAGAGAGTATTTGGCGCCCAATGTGGGGCATAAAGAGATTAACATCGAACGTTCTCATTTACAAATCAAAAGAAAAAAATACTATAACAGGCGAAATTCAAAACGGCTTGTAAATATATATTTAAAGAAATATAGAAATTAAGATATGCTATTAAAAATGGAGATAAATAATGATGGTGTTTAACATGTAACAAGCATCGATTATTATATTTTTATTACTTATTTCCGGTTGGAATCAAAACTCTTGTACTAAAAAAGTTAAAGATGACAAAGGATGAACAAATAGTTATAAAAAATAAATAAATTGTTGTTGTGGTTTATAAGAACGGTTCGGTCACAGTAGAATTTTGACGCATTTGACAGGACATCAGACAATAAGAGGATATAAATACACAATAGTCAAACGTAATGTGATGCACATTACTGTGCACTGCCAATATTATTATAGAAAAAACGATTTTCACTTAAAGTAGCAAAGCCTGTAATTGCTTACACACAAATAGATCACACGAGAGACTGAATAGCAGAATATATACGAGATTGCGTTGAAAAGAGAACATTTCATTTTCGAAAGGTCTGCATCTATTACGTTTACACACTATAGTATCGATAAGTTATGCAGTCCTGGTTCTGAAGCAGCGAAAACACGTGACAGGGGGATACGCAAAATGATAAATAGGTGCAAATCGAAAAATGAGTAAGAAAGAAAAAATCTTACTTAAAATATCGTTATTAAAAATCTTAATTATACTTACTTTGGTGCTGACCTACATATTTACATCGATTGTTGTTTTTATTCTTTTGTAGAATGACTGACCTATAAGATCAAGAAAACTATTTTTTTTTCCAATAATTGTGGAATAAAAGTAATAAAATAATTAAGTACGGTAAGTAAAATTATTGCCTACACTGCTGCTATCATCTTAGGGATACGGCGTAGCAGATAAGCAGAAAACTATAAGTAATACGTATTGTTAGATTGCAAATATGGGTAAATAAACGAAAAATATGTATGTAATATTGACGAGTATTTACTAATGTTGAAAATGTATAAAAAATTTAACGTGGTGGGATTTAAACTAACGCCTCTTGGAAACTGTCCAAGCGCCCTGATCAACTGAGCCATACGTTTTCGTCAAGCTACTTCGATATTCTTATACACCTTATTTATGTTGTTAACATCCCTGTAGGGGAGATTTCTACAAATTTTCGTAACCCAAAAACTATAGAATTATCGTTTGGGAAGAGAGAATGCTGTTTATTAAATGGTTTTATGGTTGGAAGTTTTCCAAGAGAAGATAGTACAAATCCCACTACGTTATGTAGTTGGTATTAGTAGTGTTAGTAGTTAGTTAGGTTAGTTCAGTCCAGTTGGATCACGTTGAAATTTTGACACATTTAACAGGATATCATACAATATAAGGAGAACCTCCCGACGATAATATGATGGTACATGGTTCGGAATTTGTCATTTGAAAAACAGTTTTCATGCGAAGCCACAGATACTGTATTTGTTTGCTGCCAAATAGATCGAACGTAAGACTGAAAGGCAAAATATAGAGAAGCTTATGCTTTCAAAAGAGAACATTGTATTTTCAAAATACCTGCACCTATGTTGCCTAGCATTGCATACTATTCATGGGTATACAATACAACCCTAGTACTTTGACGGTGAAAACACCTGAGTGAAAATAGCAAAAGAAACTAATAAATTCTCTTATACATATTTTTCTATTTTTCATACAGAAGGCAGACAGAGGGATTTTAATGCTTTTCTACCACAGCGGGGAAATGGAAATAATTCAATTGTAAAAAATAATTTCAATTAATGGGGATTAAATCCATGACATTTAGATTCAGTCTGCATCACAAAGGTATATAAAGAAGAAAAAGAAAAGGAAGAAGTTCTTATACGATGATGCAGTGTTTTTTTAAATTTATATAAACTAATAGTCGGTGGTTATAACCGTGGGTAGTTGTTATAAGAGAATGCGTCAAATAGAGAGCATATTTTATTTTATAATAATTTCCTGGCCATGAGGCCATATTATGCAATGAGAATTTAGCCACGAATTAATATCTTGCAGCCAAGAAATTGATTATACAGCACTATATAAATGGGTGGGTCAAAAATTGAGAAAAGATTATTTATCATTTTCAAAAATTTATTTTTTTATTAAATTTAATTTTTTTTTTAAATTTTAATAAATTAATTTTATAATTAAAAATAAAATTATTTATAATTATAAAAATAATAAAAATTCTAATAAAAAATAATAATGAAAATATTCAATTAATAGGTATTATTTGAGGAAAACCTATAAAATTTTAAACCCGGGTCTCTTGTAATCCGTCCAAGTTCTGAGTACTAAGCCATACGAGTGATTAAGACGCTGGTTCAAATCCCGCTACTTTAAAATTTTCATACGTTTTTTAAAGTAAGTATTTTTCTTTACTAAGTATGGTTAAGCACGATACAAGCTTTGTTCATTAAGGTACTTCTTGACTATGTTTTATGAAAAATTAAATGTTGCCCAAAATATTCTGTAAAAACCAGCCAAGTCTCGATGAATCTGTTTATTTCTATATTAAAAGTAATAAAATCTCTAGGAAAAGACAAGCCAAGTGTTAAGGTTTAAGGTAAGACTAACACTTTAAATTAAGCACCTTTACTAAATAAGATAGTATTTTTACTATTTTTAAAGTGTTATTCCACACTTAGGAAAGAAAAATACTAAATATAAAAGCGTATAAAAATTTGTACGAAGCAGGGTTTGAACCCGCTCCTCTTGGAATCTGTCCAAAACGAATGGCTTAGTCGTCAGAGCGCTTGGACGGATTCCAAGAGGCGCGGGTTCAAATCCTGCTTCGTTCAAATTTTTATACGTCATGAATCCGTCCAAAACGAATGGCTTAGTCGTCAGAGCGCTTGGACGGATTCCAAGAGGCGCGGGTTCAAATCCTGCTTCGTTCAAATTTTTAAACGTCATGAATCCATCCAAAACGAATGGCTTAGTCGTCAGAGCGCTTGGACGGATTCCAAGAGGCGCAGGTTCAAATCCTGCTTCGTTCAAATTTTTATACGCTTTTAAATTTAGTAAGACAGTATTTTTTTGGTATTTTTTAAAAATAATAATAATTAAAAATATATATGTTTTATTATTCAACTTCTCGCTACTTCTCACGTAGGGTGGGTAGGCAGAGGAAAATTGTGAATCTAGTGTTTATTCCCCACTATCTGACGAATTTGTAGCATTGTCTGGTGATTGGCGGAATGTCGCATTTAGCCAGCCTTGTTAACAGAGTAAATAAAATATATATTTTTTATTTTTTTGAGAACGAATCGAACCCACAACCTGTCGTGTTTACAGACTTTGTCCTGTGTCAGTGCTAGCTTGTGCCACCACAGGCCTCTGAGGTTTTTCTAAATTTGAAACTACTTTATAACTAAGATTTGTTAATACTTACCAATAATAAAATGAATTTAACAATGATATAAAGGTAAAAAAAATACAAATACTTGATGGCTAGTTGTTTACCTTACACGAACTGTTAAATTGTTCTTCGAAAACACGTGCACTTCTGTCTGATGTACTAGGATATCAGAATATTACAAGGAATAGCTTTAAAACCACTTGTTGCTATATTTATCGATCGACCTAGGCAAATACTATCAGGCAATATGAAATTTGGACTATAAAATTTTCTTTTTTTATATATATTACTTTGGTAGTTTTTAAGTAAATGATGTGCATAAAATAGTACCTAATTTATGTTCAATTTTAATGCTCAATTCAAATACATTTCTAGGGAATAATAATAAAAATACTTTATTCATTATTATACGTATGTTAAATATCGATATTCCTTGTATCGCTCTTCAAAAAAATGATCAGGTAAAGATAACTTGCTACTTATAACCGCCTAGTACCAATGTTATTGATCAAAAGTGTTAACAGAGAAAATACCAAGTGTTAACACAGAGAACTAAATGTGTCTTTTAACCATTTCTACGTTGGAATTACGTCTTAAAGTCGCCTTTCTTACGTGTACTATCATCCTAAGCGAACTTGTTCCCTGGTTGTTGTCAACCTCCCGACGATAATATGAAGGTACATGGTTCGGAATTTGTCATTTGAAAAACAGTTTTCATGCGAAGCCACAGACACTGTATTTGTTTGCTCCCAAATAGATCGAACGTAAGACTGAAAGGCAAAATATAGAGAAGCTTATGCTTTCAAAAGAGAACACTGTATTTTCAAAATACCTGCACCTATGTCGCCTAGCATTGCATACTATTCATGGGTATACAATAGATGTATGACGATGAAAAAATCTGATTGTTCAGACCCATATCACTCACTTCAAAGTCATATCTTTACTATCTTTCCTACATCTGCGTTTATAATATTTCAATTGCTTTGGATAGTTTGATGCAATGTAATTTCACATTACATCATAATTTCAATGATGCAATGGAATTTTACATTACATCATAATTGAGGCCTGCCGTGCCGCAGCGGCACAAGCGTGTGACTGTAACCGACAGATTATAGGTTCGATTTCCACCCGAGGAAATGAAATATTTAATATTTTCAATTTAAATATTTAAAGTTTCATTTCTTCGCTCTGGTAATAAGGCAAAAAGCGCGGCGTTGAGTTCCGCCACTCAACACGAAATGCCTCAAATTCGGCGGAAAGTGGGCAACGGAAGTGGAACGGAGTGTCTAAACACTAGGTTCCTAAGTTCCGTCTACCTACCCTGCCATGAGTGGCGTGAAGCTGAGTATCATAATTTCACACTATCTCATACATTATGTTACACTACCATCAGTGCTATATTGGTTGACTATGGCGTAACTTTATATAGTTTTTTTATTCATCAACTGACTGGTAATTTATAATTAATAGACTGGTAACTTATAATTAATGGTATTTTTATGTACGTATATATAGTATCCATGTGTATCTATGTATATGATGAAAATAAGTCTAAATGTAATTAACGTAAGCATTATCAAATACTTACTTTACAGTTTTTGTGATATTCTCAACTAGTAAAATTATTGTATACCAAAAATAATCTGATTTACTTGTAAAAAAACAATATTTTTTTTAATTACACAATTGAGATATTGAAAACAACGTATTGATTATATAATTTTTATCCTTTTTTTTTCTAAAATCAAATGCAAAACATTCCATTTTATCATAAAGCCAGTCTATTCAGCTAATTCTACAAGTCTAGCAACAAATGGTTTTTAAAATTACTTCATGTAATTACTCTCTCTCTCAATTATTTCTGATTTACTAAATTTAAAAACGTATATAAATTTGGACGAAACAGGATTTGAACCTGCGCCTCTTGAAAACCGTTCAAGGGCTCTGACCACTAAGCCATCCAACCATCACTAAGGATGGCTTAGTGGTCAGAGCGCTTGAACGGTTTTCAAGAGGCCCAGGTTCAAATCCTGCTTTGTCCTAATCCTTTAGTATTTAGTATTTTTCTTTCCTAAGTGTGGGATAACACTTTAAAAATAGTAAAAATATTTCTGATTTGCTAGTATATCGCATTCCGCAGTATTCCGCATTTTAGAATAGTGCTACGACTCGCACTTGGCCGCCTTTTTCTCATTTAGTTTTTTAATTATTTTTACTATTTTTAAAGTGTTATTTCACACTTAGGAAGGAAAAATACTAAATTTAAACACGTATAAAAATTTGAACGAAGCAGGATTTGAACCTGCGCTTCTTGGAATCCGTCCAAGCGCTCTGACCACATTAAGCCATTCGTTCTCACCGAGCTCTGTCAAAATTTTTATACGCTTGTTACAACTTATTTATGTTGTTAGCATCTCAACGAATCTACGATACTAGAGGAAGTTCAAACAAAAATCAAAAAATTATGAGGAACAGGATCTAAAGTGCATATATGAAGAGGTTGATGACAGTGGTCATGGCGACAGATATATGCCACCATAGCGTTTGGCGCTCCACTCCTGGCTATCCCGCTAGGGATACAACATGAAGCTAAGTGATATCCTGTTATCCTTATTAACCACATCGTCCAATTATTCTTTAAGAATATGAAGCTATCACCATATTCGTTCCCCTATTTTAACGTTTTTTTAAGATATGGCATATGTGTTCAATACCGATTTTTTTTCTATCAAAGCAGATAAATGAAAATATAATCTAATTAATTTCATATAGGCGAGAGATCAAACCACTTCTATCGGGTTTACAGCCAGAGGTTATTTGTTGTATGTGCGATTACTGTCTTAAGACAAATCCTATAAAAATCATATTTTAATTATTTAAATATTCATTAAAATTCATCTTAAGTTAATTTTGAATAATTTTAAATTATTACTAGGTAGTTAATATTAGTTTATTTAAATTTTAAACAAGGTTAAACGCTTTTGGGAAACTAACTACTTACTTTACTATCTTTGACAGAACTACTTACTATAACGAAATTGAACTATTAATATATGGGTATTAGGAAACACGTGCGTTTCAGTCGAATAAATCAGGAGATCAGAATTTCACAGGAGGTCATTTTGAAAACCACTTGTTGCATAACTTATGGACCACCCACCTGAATAAGCTGGTCTAACCATACGTGAGATAGTCGAATTTTCACGTCAGTGCGAAAGTGACAACCATAGATTGTTCATAAAAGTTCGAAAATATTTAAGTTAATAAAACTCATATAAAAGTTTAGTTAAAATGTATTAAATTTTGAAGAAACTAATGCAATAAAAATAACACGAAAGCAATTAAGATTAAAAATATTTAATCGTTTGACTCAACGGACGACGCCTCTGGCGGTTCGTTAGTTATAAATTTTATTGTAACACAATAATTATTATTTGTTTCTTAGTTTTCTTTAATAAAGTAAAAATGTTTGGTTGAGAAATTATAATTTTATTACATGTCTCAGCCACATTTCATTTTATATTTTTTATCATCTTATGTCTTACACTCTGTTCCATTCTCCATCTTCCGCCTAGCTAAAGGCGTTGAGTGTTGAGTTTAGAACTCAACGTCGAGCTTTGTATGGACGCGAGTATCTTGGAATTAACTAGCATTGTGATTCATTATTTTACAATAGAAATACACGATTTCTAAGATATTTTAACAATTATTTCCTTTATAATGAAATAAGTCATTGCTTTTATTGTCATTTATTTGACTATTTAGAATCAATTGAATTGAAAGTGCATTAAATATGATGACAAATCTGTTCGCGTAAATTAAATTTAATACATTTTTGGAAACCTCACGTTTCGAACACCTATAAGCTGCAGTGATCCTTGGTCACTAGTAAGCTGAGGTGGCATTCGTCTATCAGTTTACATTATTATTATATCAAACAACTGCCAATGATTTCTTGATTGCCTCGAGAAATCAGACACAAAAAAAGTATTAACTTATTATATGTTTTTGGTGTAATCGTAAAGAAGACTAGCCAAACAACAACCATTCATTATTTATTAATTAATAAATAAATAATGAATGGTGCTTGGCAAAAGGAAACACGTGCATATGTGCATAGGTTTATAAAGTACCTGGTTGACTGGTTTTTTATTTGATAAAACATGTTTTTTTAAAATTATATTGAATATTAATGGCATACTGATGAAATGGAGCAGAAAACAATAATAGACATGCGAACGCATCCGATTGCAAACTTATCTATATCTATAAGAAATATGACTAACGCCATCCATTGATAAGTAGAAAAAGCTCTTTGCTTTCTGTGAAAGAAATACGACTTACGCCATCTAGTGATAAGAAGAAAAACCATAATGATTAATTCCTTAAAACGTGGTTTTTCTAATGTCCGTATTTTAGAAACAGAGCTTGGACTGGAACATACATAAATCGAAATGGTGGCATCATCTCTAAATATGAACTATCCATATGCGCTGCACGCAATGGATGGATGAAAATTTAAGTAATTTTATGAAATGACAAATAAATTTATTTCACAATTTTCTGTCTCCTTCATGAGTTTGTATTGAAATAAGTTTATTCGTAGAATCTTTTTTAATGATAATTGGGAATATATGTTGTGCGTATTAATAAATCCTACTTTATTCTACTACTCTGCTATTTTAAAGTAAAGAAGGAGAAAGAAGATTTTATTTGTATTTTCCTTTTGAATAACCTCTAGTCACTTTTTTTACTGACCCAGTACTTAGGTTGCATTGTTTATGAACACTATACTGTGGTAGACAAAAGGTCTTTCGAAAATTCGGTATGGTAAATATGTTGTGTAAAAGCTTATACTTTTCTAACGGTAATTAGAACTTTAATACCACTATGTATCAAGATTTTTTTAAATTTTCTTAGCCTAATATTTAGAATAATTTATAAAGGGGCTCAGAATAAAAGTATAATTTATTATAACAGTAACTTTATTGGATTGTTCTCTTTCACGTCTCAGGCTAGACTGCCGACAAATTCAAAACACTTCATACGAAACATTAAAATATATATGAGGGTAGATAATGATAATATGATAAACAATTCTACAAGTATTGATCGGAATTACACAAAGACAATGCTTATTAGCTTATATATTATATAAACTCTAACAAATTATTCTGCTGATAATTACGGTATACGTATTTTATTACTGTCACACGTATTTTGAATATCGATATTGCTTGTACGGCTCTTAAAAATATTCAGGTAGCTTGCTACTCATAGGTTTGAGATGAGGCGTGCTAAGCCCAATTTCTTTTTAGGAAATGCTTTTTAGTTTGATTTGCAATATTTTTAATATTCATTAATTTTACGTTGCTAAATTAGTCGCATAGAACTAAGTCGTTTACCTAATAATTTTCTACATTAAAGCTACGAGTACGTCTTAAAAGTAAGTACATTATCATCCTTAACAAATTTGTTCCACAGCGGACTTGATCAAACCACAAAAACAACGTATCCATCAGAGCGCTTAGACGGTTTCCAAGAGATACGGGTTCAAATCCTGCCATGTTTAGATTTTGTACGTTTATAAATTAAGTATTTTTCTTTCCTAGGAGTGGAATAACATTTACTCACTCAGCTTCACGCTTCACGCACTTGGCAGGGTAGGAAGAGGGAACTTGAGAATCTAGTGTGAAGTGGAACGGAGCACTTCCGCTCCCCACTTTCCTCCGAATTTGAGCCAATGCGTGTTGAGTGGCGGAACTCAACGCCGCGTTTTGCCTTAATTCAATGACACTTTAAAAATTGTCAAGATATTTAATAAATAGCATTATCTCGTTGGGTAGCGGAAATTTCTAAAAATCTCCATACAGAGATGCTAAAAACATAAATAAGTTGTAACAAGCATATTATAATTTCGACGTAGCTTGGTGAGAACGAATGGCTTAGTTGATCAGAGCGATTGGACGGTTTCCACGAGGTTTGGATTCAACTCCTGCTTCGTTCAAATTTTTATATTTTTTTTATACGTTTTTAAATTTTAGTGTTTTTCTTGCCTAAGTGCTAACACATTAAAAATAGTAAAAATGATTGGTAATGATGTAAATGAATGGTATTTTATGTACTATATTTATATATAATGTAATTGTCTTTATTTGAAAAAATATTGATATGAATATTGTTACGAATATAATATAAGATAGATAGATGTCTATCTCACAATTAAAGTTATGATAATCGTCTATTTTATTAAAATTGAGCTTTAGATAAGGTATGCTGTCCTGGTACTCAAGCAGCAAGAGCACGTGACTGAAAGAGACCATAAAAGAAGAAGATTAAGAAAAATAGTTCAGTGACATTTTCATTTTCTCACTCTTATTTATATAAATTGCGCCGTTGAGTTCCCACATTATAATGTAAGATTCGGCTGAAATTCGGTAATAGCAATGTTTAATTGGAAACGGAATGTCTTAACGCTATGTTCCCATGTACCCTACAGTGCGAAGGTAAATTAGATTTCCGCCTATTTTTTATTCTATTAGCGTTTGAATCTGACTGATAAACAAACATACAGGCATAATATAAAAAGACCTTATTTAAAGAAAGTACCAAAGCTTAGAATTAGTTTTGTGATATAGAGTATCGCTTTTACTTTTAGAAAGATTGACATGGTGCGATGAGAGTCTGAAAGTCTCTCAAGAAAAAGATTATGTTAACTGAAAAAATACAAGAACAAATTAAAATGTCACTTAGAATAATTAAATATCATAATTGAAGAGAGTTCCCTCTGCCTACCCTACACTGTGATACACAGCGTCAAACTGGAAAAAAGGGTAAGGAAGGGTTTGATCACGTTGATCTTTTGACGCATTTAACAGGTCATCAAGTAATGTAAGGAGATCTTCCTGGCAAGTATATAAGATGCATTACTATTGCTTCTGACCAAGATATTCAAAATCCAATCTTCTTAAAAAGGCACAGAGCTTATATTTATTTGTTGCCAAATATAACACACGAGAGACTGAAAAGCAGAATATATAGTAAGCTTTGCGTCAAAAAGAGAACATTGCATTTTCGAAAGACCTGCATCTATTTTGTCTAGCACAGCATAGTATATAGTTTATAAGTTATGCCACCCTTGTATTCTGTCAGTAAAAAC
>DWMZ01000754.1:0-19753 GCA_018249855.1 Eueides tales michaeli
ATATATATATATATATATATATATATATATATATATATATATATATATATATATATATATATATATATATATATATATATATATATATATATATATATATATATATATATACGTATATATATATATAACAATTTCTTAACCCTATTACATTTTACAATATTCGTGTTGCGTATTAATTACCTATGCACATATTCAAGCCGCCGATGATAATTCTGCTTAACGAACTGAAACACGCTGTGTATATTGATATTGGAGATGTAAGCTTCAACTAAAATTAATTAAGGTTATGTAATATATTTTTAGTATTTTAACAGGCAATTTTAAATTAAACTAATTATACCACGTAGCCCCGTCTGTGTTATTCTTAAAACTGGTAATGAAATATTTTCATTTCTTCGCTCTGGAAATAAACCAAAGCGCTACTTTAAGTTCCTTTACTCAACACGAAATGCCTCATATATCGTTGGAAAGTAGGGAACAGGAAAGCTTGGTTCCCAAGTTCCCTTTGCCGGTACATATAAAATTTAAGCCCAACCTTGTTAAAAGTAATCTATAAAGTTAGAACTGGTAAAAAGAACACAAATGAAGCAAGTAACGAAGTTACCTCAAAAACGATAGAAACCTTTGAATGCGCAAGTACTCTTTAATTAAATCAGGTTGCATTGAAAATCCTTTGGTTAAAGCTCAGCGGCTTGAAAATCTTAATTACTATGTATAAAAATCTGTTTAATTTTAACTAAATAAATTAATTTATTTATATTATTTTTTTAGCTTTACGCTATATCCTGCGCGTTAATGGATAGGTAGAGGAAATTCGGGAACCAAGTGTCGAGATACTCCGTTCCCATTAAGACCCACTTTCGTTCCCCACTCGAGTAAATTAAGTATTTAATATCATCATATCACACATGATAACGAGACGGCGTTGAACAAGCAATGACCCAAATTCGGCAGAATTGGGAGACAGAAATATCTTTATGGGAACAGAGGGAGCTTCCACTTAACACAAAGCTCCCTCCGTTTATTCTGCTATATGTGGGATGAAACGTGAAGCTTTAAAAGACTACATGGATCTGAAAGTTTTAAAAAACAACAACGTTAGGCAGAGGGCACATGGGAACCTAGTGTTAAGACACTCCTGCGTGTACATATTAGTCCACTTATTTGACTTAATATGAAAATATCTTTTAGAAACTAATTTGTCTTTTTGTTTTCCCCTACAGAGGCCCATTTATTTGCTGAAACCCATGTGTGGTCACTTAAACTATTGTAATTACCAAAAACTTTTATATTAACTATTTCTGGGCTGAACCAAAAATACGTAATATGTGCTTTATGTTCTATTCAAAATTTGTATTATGTAATATATAATAAGGAAATAAAAATGCTTTTTAGTAGTAATATATTTTTGATGAAACTTTCAAAAAGCTTTCTTAGAGAATGTTGGCTGTAGGTACTTCCTTAAAGAAAAGATAGTCTTGAAGAAAAAGAAAAGATCTTTCTGATTTTAGATAGAGGGAAATTGGGAACCTCGTGTTAAGTTCATTGTCATTAAAGCACTTCCGCCCCACTGCTTCCGTCGAATGTAAGTGGCGGAACTAAGCACCGCCTTTTTCTCTCTTACCAGAAAGAAAGAAAATAAGAATATTAAATATATTATTTCCTTGAGTGGGAATCGAATCCACGTCGCACATTTACGTCGCTACTGGCTTCAGTTTCTTCACTTAAATTTTATAGATATTGAGCAATTTTTTAATTTACATATTTCCCAGTTTCAATGTTAATGTTGAAAAAATGAAATATGTACAAAAATTAAATTCCAAATATGCAAATCTCGAAGTAAATGGCTCTTTTGCGTCACGCCGTTACCGAACGTGTAAAGCGTAGATTTTATTGAAATATTGTTTCATACATGATTTCATATTAAAATTGCACCAATAAAGCATTTTTCCTTTATATATATTTTTTTTGTTATTGGGAAACGGTTTTGTATGAACAATTGATTTTTAAGCACGTATTTCAGTATTTCGAAAGTATGAAAGAAAATAAGAATATGTATTATATTAAGTTATTAAGTAAAAAGTAAAAGTTAGGAGAGGCCGATTGGTCTTTGAGAACAAAAAGTCGGAGAGACTGGAGAAAGATCAAAAACAAGATGAGGACCTCCCAGAGAGCGTGCATGATGGGGTTGATAATAGGGGAGGAGGGTGTGAAAGACGTGGGGGCAGAAGGACCAGGTGATTGACACTATAAGGTCGATACTTCACTTTCTTCAGAAATTTGGAAAATTCCTATTGTAGTGCTCCCCAATACTTCCCAGGGTACCCTACGTAGTTCCCAAGGTACCCTACGTAGTTTTGGCTATGACTTTGGCTTGTTAGCCATGTACAAATAGCCAGGAAACAATATATTTATTGTTTTCTGTTCCAAGATGGCTATATAATGAACATTTTTCAATTTTCAAAGCGTCAAAGGAAATGAATGCTCGACGAGCAATGTCGTAATTATTGAATTCTTCTCGAATGCTTCATAAATATTTGCTAACCTTTGTAGGTACCTACTATTATAATATATACTCGTAAATACAGCAAAAAAATCAATTTTAGAAGCCTGTAGTATGGCGCAGGGGTACAAGAGACTGTAAACGCGAAAGCTCCTAAGTTCGATCCTCGTCCAAGAAAATAAAATGTTAAATTAAATATTGAATGTTTTGGTACTCGGTAAGAATGCAAAGCGCGGCGTTGATTTCCGCCGCTCAACACGACACGCCAAATTCGGCGGAAAGTGGGGAACAAACGTAGTGTATAATACAAGGTTCCCAAGTTCCCTCTACCTACCCTAATACGTACATAATGATTATATTATTATTAAAAGATATATATTTTTCATTTCGCTTAAACTTTTAAAAAATTGCCACAAATTTCGATAAGGAAATTTGTAAATTACTCATATCAGGCCTGTGTATAATATTTCAATATATATAACTAGTTGTAGACCGCAACCTCTTTTGATATTAACTACAAACTGCAAAATATTTTCCATTTCCACAGATGAAAGGAAATACTAAATTTCAGCAAATATTCCTTTGGCATTTAGGGTTTTTGGAAAATGTCGGGGACTCCCCCTAAAGATACTGCCTTATTCAAATTTCAGCGTTCTCCGCCACGTACTTTTGGCAGTTATTTTTAGTAAAACTATCTATATATTTGCTATATATTATTAGTATAAACGTCATCAAAGGCAAAGTTGTAGCTCTTCTGATGTTGCAAGACAAGTGATCGTGTCCATCCATTTTTTTTAAAAAAAACCTATATTCACCTGTATATAAAAAAAAAACCATTTCCGGTAACCTTGACTCCACACTTAACCTATATGTAATTAATTCGAAGTTTTTCTTACAGCGAGTCGCGATAGTGAAGGTGATTCCAGAGGATACAGGTCAGCGGAAGAACAAGCGAGAGAGCTAGCTAGATCCATAAGAAGAGAAGTCGCCAAGTTAGCTGACAAGTGGAACACGCTGGTGGACAGGAGCGACGCGTGGGGCAGGTGCTTGGATGATGCTGTACAGGTAGGTTATATGGTTTTAGTAAAATAGGCAGTGATGATGCTGTGGTACAGCAGGATACTGGCTGAAAACGCTATCGGATATATGAATTGAGTTAATTTTTCTCTCTCTGGTAAGCGTTATAGCGCGGCGTTGAGTTCCGATAATGAAAATACAAGCGGAGTTCGAAAAATTGCTGAATAATTGAAAATGCCTATCATGCTACGTCGGCGAAAAGCGTAAAGCTGCCTAGGTAGAGTAAACCATGTGTTAGAACACTTTGTTATTCTTTCTCTATACAATATCAAGTCCTTTTCTCTACATTATTTTCTCTATAAAATGATACTCAAACGAATACAATTTGTAAATGTAATAATAGTAAGCGCCCTCTGTTGATCATACCTCAAACTAAAATATTGATGCAGATATCGACTAACGCATACATTCAATAGATGGCGTTGTTTTATAAATAACCTAAAAAATTTAATCTGTCTATCTGAGTTATTACACATTAAGAGTAAAATAATATTTTAGAAAATGTACAAAAATTTTGAACGTAGCAGGAATCAAACCCTTGCCTCTTTAACCATGTCCATACCATTTTGTTCATATTTTTTTAAATATTATTCACTATTTCACCTTCATATTTTTGAAATTATATCTTATAAATTGTTGAATATCAAAAGAAGCTTTACTCATATGACACACGATGTTCACGATCCGATAGTACTCGATGCTAGTGGGTTCAAATCGAACTTGGTGAACTGTTACTATTAAAATATAAATTATTTCTTACTAGGGGGCTCCGCCCCCTGCTCGCTTCGCTCGCCAACCCCCGGCGCCCCCCCTCCTCCACCTCCCCTCACCCACGCAAACGAAAAATAAAATATAACGATCACCTTCTTAATTCTACACCTTTATCAAAAGCAAAAATAAAATCAATTTACATCTTGATCTAAATTCATAAAGAATCACAACATTTTGTTTCTATATTTTTTTTCATATTATAGACACTCACGCGAGTGCTTCACAATACACGATATTCTCGATCACCTTTTCCTCCAGCTTGCACTCGATCACTCAATATCAATTTCCTACGTCAACAACTATTATACAAAAAAATCGTACAGAACAAAAAAGTATTTTATAGAATAGAGTGATTCGAATCACTATTGGTAGATTAAATAGAATTCATGGAACATCATATATTCTTGACTTACCTCCTTCTTTAGGGGTAGAATGATCTGGTCGCTAGTATACAGATCCACTCATTAGCGATTATTGAATTAATACAAATTTGAAATATGGCCTTTTAACTTATAAATATAAAAAAAAAATATACAGCTAACCCGCACAAGCAGAGTAGGCAAAGGGAATTTGGGAACCTAATATAAAGAAACTCTGTTCCATTCCCCAAAATAAATCGCCCCCTTAAATATTATATAAACATATAACAACTTACCCTTCTAATCCTTGAGAGGCCCTTGCAGTTTCAATAATAAACTAGAACACTTTACGACTTCTGTGGAAACGATAAAATATTTTATGTTCATTGGAAAATGATGAACTATCAAACACAAGATCCTCTGTAAACAATATGCCAGCTTGTGAAAACTTATATATGTACAAAAATTACGACGCGTATGATACAGAGTGTTTTATTTTAGATTAAGTATATATTTTTTTCAGGATCACGCTGTATCCCACACATGGCAGGGTATGCAGAGGGAACCTGGGAACCTAGTGTTAAGCAACTCGGTTCTGTTACCCACTTTTTGCCGAATTTGTAGCTTTGCATGTTGAGTGGCGGAACTCAACACCGCGCTTTGCCTAATTACCAGAGCGAATAAATGAAAATAATAAATATTTTATTTGAAAATATTTAATTTCTTCGAGCGGGGATCGAACCCGCAACCTGTCACGTAATAAATATATACACAGCTATATAAATATTTGCAGAACATAAAGTATGCGCATCCAAAATTTATATATGTTCCTCAAAAATCGAGGGTATTCTATCACTGACTCGCCCGTGATTGATCGGATCGCATATGTTACACTATAAAAAACATTTATTACTTGTTTATATAAACATGTTGCTTTTCGATCGTTACGGTTTTGTATGTCTGAGTAATACGTAATGCTATTTCATTTGGAGGTTACCAGTTCAAATTCAGTGTAGTAGTACGGTGGTTGCAGGTTTAATCCCAGCTCGGGGGTATAGATATATTATTTTCATTTCCGTTCTCAATTGCAGCGTTGAGTATGCTGTAGCGGACTTTTCTTTAAATCTTTTAAATAGGAACAGTTTTGCTAAATATATTTTTTATGTAGCTTTAAGCGTTTACAATTAAGAAAGCTGTTAAAGTCTTCCGCTTAAATTGACGTGCACTTAACTTATCAAGTTAGTATGTTTTCTCTATTTTTTAAAGTGTTATTCCACACTTAGGAAAGAAAAATACTAAATTTAAAAACGTATAAAAATTTGAACTAAGCCATTCGTTCATGGCTTAGAAGTCAGAGCGCTTGAACGGTTTCCAAGAGGCGCGGGTTCAAATCCTGCTTTGTTCAATTTTTTTTTTTAATTTAGTATTTTAGTTAGTATGTGTTGTAGTGTATTTGAAATGCTGCATACTCAATTTGACCCCACTTCTCAGTGTCTGATTGGGCTAAAGCTTAGATTATGACTTCAGTTCTGGTGACAAAAAAAAACAAAGAATTTATTTTTTAATATATTATTTATTATTTTGCCTACAATCTATATTGCTGTTAATTCAAAATGGCCGCTACAACAAGATGGCGGATTACAATTTTCTTTGCAACCTACCTAATATGATTTTTAAGTGACTTGTTAATAAACATAAATAACAATATGCCAGAAAAATAGAAAGCTTCTTTTTCATATAAGATTTGTAATTAATATATATTGTATTGTGACTCTAATCACATTTGTTCATTGCGTGATTTTCAATTTCTCTAAATTCCAAAGGGAGTGCGAAAAACGAGATTGTTTTTTTTTACGTTTGAAGTCCCAATATAATTGTGAGTGATGACTGTGATATATACTCTTTATTTAAAGCTATAGATTACTTAATAATAAAATCGTGGCGCAGACAATAAACGCGACAAGTTTCAGGTTCGATTCCCACAGTTACATAATGATTATATTAAACTACCGCCAACGATTTCTTAATTGCCTTGCGTACTGCTGTGGATTCTTGCAGAATAAGCTTACTGTATGTCTTTTGGTGTGGTGGGCTTGAGACTAAATTTTCTAAGAGTGGGGTCCCAGGTGGCAGAAGATTTTCAACCATCTTTTCTATTGAAATTACGATGATGTTGTATTTCAATAGCCACATGGTTTATTCTAGGGATATATCTGTTTTCCCTAGCGGGGATGTAGGGTTTACCAAACCTGATGTGGTGGTAGGATTCACAGTGGTGACTGCTGACTTCCTTCTGCCAATCCTACCATGCATAAGGTGCAGAGTTAAGCTGAAAAATAAAATAAAAGAAAATAAAAGCTTCAAAAATAACCACACAGTACTTTATAACCATTATAAAGTGATATCTTAACTATATTGATAGGCACACTACTCTTTATGTGTACAGGACATCCGGTTTGTTCACTAAGTTACTATACAAAAACGACTTTGTTATACAGCGTGATTGAGCGTCAGTCCCCTCGACATAGATTATATAATTCATACAGATGTCATGTTTACAACTATTATTTCTTGTTTAAAAGCTATAATTATTCCGAAATTAAACAAGGAGTATGTCGTCAATATATTATATTTAATATTAGCTACACGCGCTGCTTTGCTCACTTTTAATTATTTTTACAGTATAGAAAAATTATACAAAACCCTTTTTTTTATTTTTTATTTTTTTTTAGCTTCACGCTGTATTGCATGTATGCAGAGGGAACCTGGGAACCTAGTGTTAAGACACTCCGTTCCACTTCCGTTCCCCACTTTCCGCCGAATTTGAAGCATTGCGTGTTGAGTGGTGAAACTCAACGCCGCGCTTTGCCTTATTACCAGAGCGAAGAAATGAAACATTAAATATTTAAATTGAAAATATTCAACGTTTCATTTCCTCGACTGGGGATCGAAACCAGAACCTGTCGGTTACAGTCACACTCTTGTGCGCTGCGCCACGACAGGCCTCATATATTATTTAACCATAAATGACAAACTATGTGTTTTTTCTGATGTCTTACCTATTTTACTTTAAAATTTCATCTAAATCTCTCACCAACTTTCACAATCATATTATTAGTATGACACATGTTAGTAAATTTCAACATGACAAGTCATAGACATTTCAGCTTAGTGCATCCATTGTAGGTAATTCGACTGGAACAAGATTTTGCATAGCCATTGTCTGGTAACCCGAATCCGTAGGTATTTCTCGTATGTACGCGTGGGCGTCTAGGCAGTCTTATAGACCTACTTGTTAATAAATCCTTTGAGTAAACTGTAAAATGTGAAATATAATTTATTAATATAACGCACAAGGTGAAGGCTAGAAGTGTTTGGCTTCTAACCTGTACTTGGAAAAGTTTTATATTTTTTCAAATAAAGTATTGTAAATATATAATTTTTATTACTGTCATTGTAGTTGTTAATAAAATAAGATTTAGTTAATGATAAAGAAAAAGACAATACAAATACTTATACTATATTTATAATTTAATACTTAGATTAGTCCTAAACTGAGTTTAAATAGCAGGTAAAAATACATATTTAATAATGTATAAAAATTAAAAAAAAAAACACAGATCACGTGTTTTTGCTATTTATATATAATAATAAGAACTTGCTTATATAAATTTTCACGAGCTTACACCGCATAAACCCGTTCAAGTCATCGGATTAATGAAATACCGTTATATAACAATATCAACAATACCGTTATATAACAATAACATAGAATAACACAGAAAATATCTCAATACTACTACATCAAAAACTAAAACCCTCTGAGAGACAAAAGAATATACGCATAAAATTTTCCAATAGCACACAGCATCTATATCAACTTTAATTGATCTATATCTACCAGGAAACGCGCATAATAGTCGATTAATATCCATCGTACAGTCCAGATCACGCCCGTACTGACCTGAATATCTCTGTAAAGCTTAATAATATGCATTCGATAGTATAGAACGCCTGGAAACTAAATATGGGAGTTGAGGCCTGTCGTGGCGCAGTGGCACAACTATGTGACTATAAGCGCGACAGATTGTGGGTTTGATCCCCATTCGACGAAATGAAATATTTATTGCTTCATAGTTAATGTTTTCGTTTCTTCTCTCTGGTAACAAGACAAAGCGCGGCGTTGAATTCCGTTTCTCAATACGCAATGCCTGAAGTTTGGCGGAAAGTGAAGAGCGAAACGGTCTTAAGGTTCCCAATTTCACTCTGTCTACCCTGCCTTGTGTGGGATACAGTGGAAGCTGAAGCTGAGCTGAGTGAGCATGTCAATTGAAATTATTGAAAAACCTAGCCGCGCTTTGTCTTATCACAAGAGCGAAGAAATGAAACATTTAATATTTAAATTGAAAATATTAAATATTACATTTCCTCGACTGGGGTCGAACCCAGAACCTGTCCGTTACAATCACACACTTGTGCTGCTGCGCCACGACAGGATTATTTATTCGTCTGTTATTTATGTTACAAAGTTGAAATTTGTTGGGTTTGTTGCATTTATCTCAGAAACCATTGTAATTTTTTAAAATTTTTTAAAATCTTTACTTATTTAGAAAACGTATAAACTTTCTTGCGTAGCGGGATTTGAAATATATTGTATGTTCAAATCTGACCTATTTGTCTGTCCTAGTTTTTTTTTCATCGAACGCCTTATTAAGAAAAATTCAAATAATTCAGATCAGTTTTCAAATCAGCTACTCTTGAGTCAGTTTAAAGCAGTTTGTTTTTGTTTTAAATTTTAAATAAATATATATATAATTTTTTAAATTTTTAGTTTAAATAGCCATAAAAATCGCACTTTCATACAAAAACACAGAATAAAATATAAAAAAAAAACTGCTAAAAACATCTAATAATCTTAAGAATTTCCCAGACAAAAGTCTTGAAACAATTAAAATTGTTCCCAAACTATGCGGTTTCGAAGTAAAGTGCGCCAGTCCCTTCCATTAACTCTGTTTAATAGCGGGCATGTTTAGATTAATTGTATCGCCCATTGTCTGACTGCGCCCTAATCTCAGCTTTGGATAGCTTTCTTTGGCGTATTTACATGTTGAATATTCATTATAAATAGAAGGGTGTATGGTACAGTGGATGGTTGGGATGGATGGTGAATTAATCTTTTTAGTGTCAGTTCGATATGTAACAATTAAATATGGCTATTATGAGAACTATGCGTTTCTCTAATATGAAAAATTGGCCGAGGCCTGTGATGGCGCAGGGGCAGAAGTGTGATGGCTGGCGCATGGGCATTAGCGAGCTTCTGTAGATGCGACAGGTAGTAAGTTCGATGCCCATTATAAAAAATCAAATAATTATATTTTTCATATATTAGTTTTGGTACGAAAGCATAGCGTGTGTTCGTTGAGTTCCGCAACTTGACACGCAACGCCTCCATAATTTGGTGGAAAGTGGAGAACGAAATGTCTTAACACTAGGTTTTTAGGTTCCCTCTGGAAGGCATCCTGTTATGTTCGGGACATAAAATGAAACTGAAAAAAAAAATTAAAACAACATTAATAATAATTGTTTTTATTGAACTATTCGTAACTTTTTTAGTGAAATAAGATTTTTTTTTTCTTTTCACATATTTAAAATGATATTTCATATTATTAATAAAGAAAAAAATACTTTTTGTCATATAACATTTTGAACATACTGTATTAACCTTCCCCCAGAGGAATACGAACCTGCACCTATCACAACCACCACAGAAAGACCTCCAAACTTAAAACATAAAAGCATAAATCTCCTTTGACACACTCATTTCAATATACATAATTTCAAAAAAACATTCCGACATCTTTTCTCTTAAGCCAAGGGAGCGACGTAAAATGAACGTTTCAAGTGCACTCAGGAAACGTAATTAAAAGTACTTTACATTTAAAAAAGTATGAAAAATCTATATACATAAATATTATATACTTCCTTAGCTTGCCGCTTCAACTCACAGATTAGGTAGTGTTGAGATCATCCCAATTTTCAGCCTTTTTTTTTTTTTAATTATTTATATATAGAGGCATAACGCCGTTTGTTACCAGAACGGCAAAACAAAATTCATGATCCATATCGTAAAGGAGTGGTACAAGCTAATTCTAGAAAATAAAATATTTAATTTATTTGCTCTCATAATAAAACAAGCGGTGAGTTCCACCACTCAACACTCAATGCCTTAAATTCGCCGCAAAGTGACTTAATGGGAACGTAGTGTATTAACACTAGGTTTCCCGAATTTCCTCGGCTATAAATATACTAATAAAGTGGAGAAAAAAAACACTATCTTCACAGATTCTTACATGAAACTGCTATAGTACAGCAAAATATACTTGATTATACAGTAGTTTGTTTCCCTTCAATTCCAATGCTGGACAAATAAATGTCACAAACATAAGATATAATTGAGGCGACTTTACTCTACTGGGTAACAATACCGCGCTCGTTATCGATGTAGTTACAAGACCACTTGGTAGGAGTGCACTGTAGGGATGGGACGCATAGGAATGCAATATAGTCAAAATTGTCTATAATAAATATTGCTTATTGTATGTTTGGTTGGATGCACTGATCTCGGAAATATCTGATAAATATTTTAATTCCTCGAGCTGTTATCAAACTTCAAACTTTCACACTTAACCCCCTGCAACACGATAGGCCTCGCCAAGGAACCTATATCACAAAGTTCAGTTGTTTACTTAATTTGTCTATTTTTTGCCCTCGTCTCTGTATTGTATGTCAGTGATTTTCAATATTTTTTTTAGCTCTCGACACAAAAAGTTTGATCTGTCTATCTGTGGTACCATAGCTTCTGAATTATTGGATTTATGTGCCGTTTTCTTTATTTGAAAGCTTTATTTATGACGGTAGTTCTTGTTTTTTTTATTTTTTGAACATAGAATTAGCAGTTTAAGATCTATAGACACTCGAAATAATAATATTTAGATAGGACATTTTTTTTAATTTAAAATTTTATTTACTTGCTATAAATAAATATGATAAATATATATTAAATAAACATATTTTACCAACAAAATAAATCGTTTCTTGTTGAAATTTCTTGACTTACTACTTTCATTCTCCCCACGTTGTACTCAGAATGAGTAAAATCGTAAACTTATTTAACTTATTGAAAGTTAAAAAATCTATAAATAATATTAAAAAAGCTATTCAACTAAGTGGGCGGTATTAAAAGTTTAAACAAGCTTTGAACTTTCGCCAGTTGGCTATTTGATAATACAGTAGGTACTTACAACTTAATACTAATATGAAGTAAATGTAACTTTAAGATCTTTTTAGTTTAAAAGGTTATCTTGTTCAAAAATTATTTGAGACCTGTCGTGGCGCAAAGGTCAAACATGCGAATGTAAATGCGACAAGTTCTGGGTTCGATCCTTATTTGAGTAAAGGAAATAGTTCATCGCTCTGGTAACAAGGAAAAGTGCGGCGTTGATTTCCATTTAATATACAATGCTTTAAATTCAGTTGTGGTGGCAAGTAGGGAATATTAGGCTCCCAGGTTCCCTCAGTATACCCTGTCAAAATTCAACGCGAAGTTAAAAATAAAGAAAAAAAGAAACACTAATCCGTCTGTCCACTCCTTGTACCGTTCCTTTCTGGAACGGAATCCATAAAGTGCGGATTCAATTCTCGCTAGGATAAAATTTTAATACGTATTTTTCTAAACTAAATATGGATGAATACTTTAAAAATAAAAAAAACATACATTTCTATTTAACATGAATATAGAAACTATCGATGTTGTATGAACATCACTATATAAAGGATTCAGCGGATGGCAGCTCGTTAATATTACCAACAATCCATTTTGAATGTTCTTCGCAAAATTCATTTTTTCTCTAAAGTAGTATGGAAATTTCATTTTAGAAGATTATCATTATCGATGGTATGGTGGTGCAGTGGCGAAGACTCTGATTATAAATGCTATGGTTGAAGATTCAATTCCCATTTGGGTGAATGAAATGTTTTATATTTTATTTTCTTGACTCTGATAACGAGGCCAAGAGCGGTGTTAATTTCCGCCACTAAGTACGCAAGACTCTGGGACACCTCTGTCCCCCACTTATAGGGGACAAGTGTCTTAATCATAACAGAGTGTCTTAACTCTCAGGTTTCTCTAACCTACTATATGCGGGATTAAGCGTGAAGCGTGAAAAGAAATTCTCGCTTTGGCATAATGATCACGCATATATCATTCCCTACTGTTTTTATTCACGCTGCACACGCGGAGCGGACAGGTCGTGTTTGTACATAAATTAACCAGTGACATGTTGCGATATTGATGTATGTATGTACATTGTACGACGTGTAATATATCAACATACATACATATATACATATATGTGCGTACTTGATATTGTAAATTAATTTCGCAGGCATTGTGTGTTGAGTGGCGGAACTCAACGCCGCGTTTTGCCTTGTTACCAGAGCGAAGAAATGAAATATTAAATATTTAAATTGAAATATTTCATTTTCTCGAGTGGGGATCGAACCCACAACCTGTCGGTTACAGTCACACGCTAGTGCCGCTGCGCCACGACAGGCCTCATGTGTTGGAACACTTCGTTCCCCACACATTATATTAAGTTAAACATACATTTTAGTAAACACAAGCTAAAGACGTCTAGATTACTTGTTCATTTTTTTTAAACATTTTATTTAATCCTGTGGACATGACTCATAAGCGTTTGTCGCTGGTCTTTTGCGGGATTACTTCGTAAATCTCCTTTTTAGCCACAGCTTTTATACATTTTTTAAAAATATATGTATATATGTTGCAGTAAAGTATTGGTTTTTGTTGCGTTTTGTTAAATTTCTACGTTATATGTAGTTGAAATATTCATATTCATTAATTCATATTCGAAGGGGATTTTATAAACTATTTAAAAATTATAGAAAAATATTAATAATAACAAGACCTGTTGTGGCGCAAAAGCTCACGCGTGTCCGTTAAAACGAGAGGCTGAGTGTTCGATCTTCACTCGAGGAAATAAAATATATTTAACATTTTCAAATGAAATATTTAATATTTTCATTTCTTCGCTTTGGTAACGGGGTAAAGCTTTAAGTTCGGCAACAAAACGGAGTGTCGTAACACTAAGTTCCCATGTTCCCAAGGGGGGAACCCTAATAGAGCAAAAGACAGAGAGTTGATAGAGAAATAATTCTAGAGTCAGTAATACCCGAGATTAGTATATTCAAGCATACAAACACTTAAACCTTAATTTATTTTTGCCTACACTGTATCATGGCAGAGACAGAGGAAACTTGAGAATCTAGTATTAAGACACTATTCCGTTCTCCACAAGTGGCGGAGTTTAACGCCGCGCATGGCCTCGTAACCAGAGCGAAGCGAAATAAAAATATTAAATATTCCATTTCCTCAAGTGGACATTGAACTGACAATTCATAGCATTTACAGTAGCACACTTGTTCCACTGCGCCACGACATTACGCCTCAAATATAAGTATAAAACATACATAGCATCTTCCAAGAGTCCCGGATTCAAGTCCTGCTACATTGAAATTAATATACGTTTTTTTTAAATAAGTATTAAATATAATATAGATATTTTCAAAATAAAGTAAAATTAATTCAGCTCAATCATCCAAATCAATTGAAGTAACACGTTCAAACCGGATCGTTCAATTGACAGATATATTGTAGGTATCTATATATGTATGTATATATATATATAGACGGCGCCGGCGCATTCATTCTGCATGACTTTGCAACATGAAAGTGGAAACTAACTTTAGTACTACATCTAAGTTTAGATCTTATTTTACTTGTTGTTTTTGTCTGTGTTTAAAAAGGAATGGATTGTGTTTTTTTTCACGCTGTATCACGCATATCGCGGGATAGGCATAGACATTTTGGGAACCTAGCACATTCTTTTTCTATTGGTGCGGAACACAACACCGCACTTTGCCTTGTCACCGGACCGACGAAATGAAAACATAAATATTTATTTTAAAAATTTTAAATATTTCATTTTTTCGAGTCCATACTCCAAATATTTGTTATGAAATTGTATATAATATGATATTTTATTTAACGAATTCACAACCAACAATAGCGTTTATAGTAACACGCTTGCACCAGGACAGACCTCAACAATAATTAAGGAGAAAGTTTATTTATTTGAATTGTACTATATATTATTTTCAAAATTCATTCGTCTCTTATACATTTTTCTTTGTTTTAGGTAAGATATTTTTATATGAACGTGCGATAATTCTAAGTTGTTACTGGTAAGTACAAAATTTTTATATAAACCTTTATTGCAGCATACTGCTTCTCTAAGGAGTAACGATTTGTGAAATAATATTATTATTACATCAATAAACAAATTATGTATGAAAAAATTATTTAAGAAACACTTTTGAAGATAGAGATTGTGAGATAGAGAAAAAAATATATTTTGAAACGGTATTGTTTCCATTATATTTACCGAGAGTTTAAATATATAGAAGTTAACTTCATATTTGTTAGCCACACATAGTATCCCTAGTGGGATAACCAAAAAGAACGAAACCCCAAACGCTTCGTTATCTCTCTCTCTCTCTCTCTCTCTCTATCTTACCACTCATTTTTCTTTAAATAGAAATTAAATAACCAATATGCATTTTTTTAAATTCAAGTATTGATTTATTGTGAAATTAAGATCTGCCATTCAATGCCTTAAATTCGGCGTAAAGTGGGGAACGGAAGTAGAACGCAGCGACTTAACACAAGGTTCCCAAGTTCCCTCTGTATATCCTACCGTGTGGACCCAGCGTGGACTTGAATATTACATTATACGTAACCCATATACATAGCTAATCCCGTACAATCGTACAACCGTTATCAATATGTTAATAGAACTAATAGAGGCTGGTTGGACTCAGGCCAAAATGCAAATGCCTTTTATGATAACTACGAGTCTTGATTTTTGCAAGATTCGAGTCAGCTCGGATTTTTATTGCTATTGCTGTGGTTTAATTTACGTTTCCTGGGATTTTGTTTAACAATGCAAGTAGAAAACTTATTTTTTTTATCTATACTTATAATCAATCTGTAATTAATAATATCTTTGATTTTCGCGATTGTTACACATTTTAAATGAAACACTTTTAACCGGATCAATCGCGTATATTGATTTTTACACATTTTTGGAAACCCGACGTTTCGAACAGAGTAGAGTCTACCCGTGACCACGGACTACTGTAAAGTGTTCGAAACGTCGGGTTTCCAAAAATGTGTAAAAATCAATATACGCGGTTAATCCGGTAAAAAGTGTTTCATTCAATCTGTAATTGATGAAAAAAATCGTATAGAGCGCGTTTATTAATGTAATAGGGCAGAAAATAGTGTTCTTTCTTTACATTTCTTGTCTATTTGTTTGTATGTTTGTACGCTTGTCTTAGAAACGGCTATCCAGATTTAAATACTGTTTGCAGTTTAATTTCACTATTATAAATGACAACCTTTCTTCAACATTTAGTAATTGTTTTATTTAAATCGGTCAAAATTGAGGCCTGTCGTGGCACAGCGGCACAAGCTTGTGACTGTAACCGACAGGTTCTGGGTTCGATCCCCAGCCGAGGAGAATGAAATATTTAATATTTTCAATTTAAATATTAAATGTTTCATTTCTTCGCTCTGGTAATAAGGCAAAGCGCGGCGTTGATTTCCGTCACTCAATACGCAATGCCTGAAATTCAGCGGAGAGTGTAGAACGGAAGGGAGTGTCTCTACACTAGTTTTCCAACTTCCTCAGTGGTAACAGTAACAGTGATTTATATATTGTAGCTATACCAACAAATGCTAAAATTGACAACATCCTGTACGTTTATAGTGTAATTATACGACAAGGATATTAATAGAGGGTCAATTAACATTAAACGCCTATAAATTTTCAGTACTTTAGTAAAGGAGACAATTATTTGCATATCTCTGATGATATATTATTTAGGCTTTTATATATAGAAAGTAATATAATATTACTAAAACGTGTAGAAATAATATTATTAAAACGTGTAGAAATAATCGTATAGAAATTACGGCGTTGAGTTCCGCCACACAACACGCAATGCCACAAATTCGGCGGAAAGTGAGGAACGGAAATAGTGTCTTAACAATGGGTTCCCAAGGTCTATGTGCGGGATGCAGCGTGATGCTATAGTATAGTATAGAATTAACAAATTTTATTAGGGCAGTCGTAGCTTGAAGGTTCGATTCTCTTCCGAGAAAATAGAATGTTTAATATTTTGTATTTCCTGGTTCTGGAAACAAGTCAAAGCACACTGAGTTTTGTCCGGAAACAGCAGAAAATGGGAAACGGAAATGTTTTGACATCAGGTTCCCTCCACGTACCCTGCTATGTGCATTTTTTTTTTGCTTCACATTATATTATTACAATGTGAAGCAAAAAAAATCAATAAAAGATAGATCATCATATCATCGTGACCATTGATCTTAAACATATATTTAGGTCACAAGTCCCAGGCTCTACTTTCAGGTCTTATCCTTTCCCTTAAAGCTTTAAAACACAAAAAAATGCTTTATATTACGATCACTTTCATTCTAAGCTATTTTCTATTTTTCCTTCTGTCCAGTGTTGAATTCGTAACTTTTCCCTAGAAACTAATTATTACAAGCAACAAACTGTGTGAAAAAAATATTTTCAAATATATAGCTACCACACTGCGACTGCCCCACTCGAATATTCATTAAATATTTAATATTTTCATTTTACTTCACGCGGCGTTGAGTTCCGCTTTACAACATGCAATGCCTCAAATGCAGCGAAAAGTGGGGAATAAAAGGATCTTAAGAGTAACAGAGTGTCTCAACACTGGGTTCCCAATTCCTCTCCACCTTCCCCGCCATGTGTATGATACAGCTAAAAGAGAAATAAATGCCAAATACCTACTGTGCAGTGGAATTTTCGTTCAATTTAAATGGGAATTTCAAACCGCAGTAATCAATAAAGAGCAATCGTGTGACATCAGTACAGTAGTTACCACTTAATTAGCACCGATGTGTAACCAAATTTAATCTATATATGTACATATATGAGGCCTGTCGTGGCACAGGGGCAGGTGTGACTGTAAACGACAGGTTGTGGGTTCAATCTCCACTTAAGGAAATGAAATATTTCATATTTCGATTTCTTCGCTGTGGTAACAAGGTAAAGCGCGGCGTTGAGTTCCGCCACTCAACACGCAATGATTCAAATTTGGCGGAAATTGGGGAACGTAAGTGGAACGGAGTGGTATCACTTTGTTCCACTTCCATTCCCCACTGTGTGAGTGGAGGTTCCCGGGTGTCCTCTACCTACCCTGCCTCGTGCGGGATACAACGTGAAGATAAAAAAAAAATCACACAAATCGACTGTAAACGCGAGAGTTGTGAGTTCAATTCCCACACGGGTAAATAAAATATTTTTATTTCTCCGCTCTGGTAACTAGACGAAACGCGGCGTTGAGCTCCGTCGTCACTTGACATGTCTCAAAAATTGGGTGTTAATTAGGGAACGACGTCTTAAAATAGGTTCCCTCTGCCTATGTTACATGCGTGAACCTAAAAAAGGAACAACAACAACAAGATCTGATAATTTGATCTTATTACTTAGTTCCCAAGTTCACTTTGGCTACCCTTCTATAAGTGCGTGAAGCTGAAAAACACATAAATATATACATATAGTGTTTGGTTACTGACTGATTTATAAAAGACGCACAAAAGAATCTATTGGACTTAGTAAGTTGAAACTTGGCCGTTGAGTTGGATTAAAGAGAGTAAGGGAGCTTTTAGAGAGGATTTCTGGAAAATCCTTTGAAAAAAGAAAAGATTTTCCATTTTACATATTGAAGTAGAAGTTGAGGCCTGTCGTGGCGCAGCGGCACAAGCGTGTGCCTGTAACCGATAAGTTCTGGGTTCGATCCCCACTCGAGGAATCGAAATGTTTAATATTTTCAATTTAAATATTTAGTGTTTCATTTCTTCTCTCTGGTAATAAGCCAAAGCGCGGCGTTGAGTTCCGCCAGTCAACACGCAATGCCTCAAATTCGGCGGAAAGTGGGGAACAGAAGTGGAACGGAGTGTCGTTCCTAAATGTGGAATAACACTTTAAAAATAGTAAAAAATAAAAAAAAAAGCTTTTAATATTTAAATATTTGCACCACCCAAATTCGAACTCCCACCAACCGCGACCTAACAGTATCACATTTCACAAGGACATTGTATCAAATCCTCCTCAGATTCTTCGTCCATTATTTATTTAATACGGTATAAGTGCCACTCTGTGCCGTCTTAATTAACCAGAGCCGGCATTGCAACTGTACAAGTAGATATAGGTATACGAGTGATGCAAAGATGGGAAAAGCGGGGCGAAAATGAATTTTTTATACAGCTTTCTGTTAATATTGATGTTGATGTAGCTTGGGTTTAGGTTCCCTCAGAGTAGGCAGAGGGAACCTAGTTTTGAGACATTATGTTCCACACTTTATACTCAGATTTTGAGACATTGCATGTTCAATGGTGGTGCTAAACTGCGTTCTGTGTTCTAGAAGTTTCCGATTGAAAATCGAAGCTGTAACTTTCGCAAGTCATTTCGAATGCTTCTTCATGCTTTATCCGTGGCAGCGTAGTCAGAAGGAACGTGGGAACCTAAAAGACACTCCGTTTCGTTCTCCTCTTTTTGTCGAATTTAAGGCATTATTGCGTATTGAGTGGCAGAATTCAACACTTTGAGCGAAGAAAAAAAAATATTAAATATTTCATTTTCTCGAGTGGAGATCGAACCCACAACCTATCGCTATTCCACTATTCAACACGCAACGTCTTAAAAATTCATGTGGAATAAAACAAAGAACACTGACTTAACCCAAGGTTCCCTCACCTTCCCTGTTATATACCGGAACCAGTGTGAAACAAGACAAGTCTAAGTTATCGCTCGATGTTATATAAAGCTGTATAACGTTTCCTAGA
>DWMZ01000755.1:0-19739 GCA_018249855.1 Eueides tales michaeli
TACACTTGTGACCCTGCATCAATACTGGTCTCATCTCCCTCTTACCACAACTTTTGTAGATTCAATGATTTTATCAACACGCAATATCTTAAAAAATCAGCAGAAAGCGCCCGGTCGGAGAGTCTTAGCACTAAGCTCCTTCTGCCCACTCTTCTATATACGTGAAGAAAAAAAAACCAACACCTAAGCATAATCAATCTTTAAATTAAGTTTCACTATCATCTAACTGTAATAAACGTCATAAAAGGATTACTTTGCCGCTCTAATTCGTGACTAAACTCAAACGTTTATACACATACATATCTACATATGTTGAGAAATCAATCAAGACCGTTACCTATCGCCTAGATTATATTACACAACTAAATTATATAAAGACTTATTATATTACATAAATGGACTTAATGGAGGCTCCATTACTAATTTACATCCAGAAGAAATATTTTTTAACTTATCAGTCGAATAACTGTTTCCGTGTTTAACAATGAGATGAAATTAAGTATCTATTGCTTTACTTTTTTACAGCGATATATAGAGAGTATAGTGATGTTAATCCTAAAATAATCAAATTAATGTTTTCCGCGGAGTTCAACGCCGCACTCATCAGAGCCAATATGCTTCGATTTCAGTAATAATCAATTTCCAAAATAAAATACTACTTGAAATATCGAGGGACTTGTGGAAAAATTTCTAAAGGAAATTTATATATCTTAGTGAGCCAAATCGAAACAAATCGGGAAGATAAATGTTTGAAACAACTTTATTTTACACGATTAATTTTTAACTTCGTTTCTTTTTTGTTGAAAAAAATGTGTTCTAAGGTTGACATGTCTGTCTGTGCTACCGTAGCTCCTAAATAAATGGACTAATATAAGTACGGTTTTTGTTTTTTTCTCGAAAGCCTTGCTGTTTGTATTTTTAAGCTTAGTTTAGTGAAAATCGTATTAAATAAGCTACCACAGAGCTACAAGCGAATTACCAACACGAAGTAATAATCTTTTCACTTTTTTAATAAATATTTTTTCGCTAGCTGTTAAAAATAAGCCAATTAAAGTGCAGTAATAAGAGTGACATAAAAATAATCTAAACAATTTTTAGTTACGTAAATTACATTTATACTTATGCACGTCTAACATTTATTTAAAGAAATATAAATGATTTCTTCGAACAATATCCAAGCCGTTTTAACAAAGAAAAAGGCCACCGATACAACCTTAACGGTCATTACATATAACAAAAGATCAAAAACAAAAAAAAAAAAGAAATACTACAGAACTTGTAAACAAAACAAAAATATTAAAAATACCCTCGCGTTTCGTGTTAAATTATGAAAGTGAATCATGAGAATTTTAATGCTACTTCATAAAGAAGTAACATTGTTCTTTCCAAACGACAAATGTTACGGTCATATGCAAATATGACGTCTGTACGTGAATTTACAAAATTAACAGGTGATATTGACAAATTACATACATAATATTAGTTTAAATATTTTTTATTTACATTATGTACCTGTATTTAAAGCGCGCCTTATTATTATAATATTGGAAACTTACTAATTTTTACCAGAATATAATTGTGAAAAAAATGCATAGATAACCAGACAAACAGAAAAAAAACAAACATCATTGTTTTGGGTCAATTTAGCTATTAAATGCTAATAAAAACATTTTTTTTATACATCTTTCATGTACAGACATTGATCCTTTAGGATTGTGTAAGTTTACATAAGTTCTTTGTTTGTTTACATAAGATTTGATAAAGCAAATCAGCATGGCTTTGTTCCAAAATAAAGAAAACTATAAGAAATAAATTGCTATGTACCTTGACACATCTGCTGACGCTTAAAGAAATTCAAAATCTTCAATTGAAAATCACAATCAAGGTTGTATAAGTACTATGCTTAATTTCTTCTTTGTTTATGGAAAAGATGAGTCAAACATAAATTTGTCTATATTTTTAGTATAGCAATAGTGTTATACTATTGTAAAATTATACTAAATGTACATAAATTGTAGTCTATTAATTATTTTGTAACAAAAGTTATATTACTGTAAAGCTTAATCAAAATCCGCTTCCGTTATATTCATTCTAAAAATCTTTTAAATTTGTAGTATTAATAAGAAGAAAGTTACAAAAATATTCTATTTATTTCTATATATTTTTTATTTCATTTTTTATGCTATTTTTTTCTCTATGATCATCTAATATATTACAATTATCAAATTCACCTCTTAATTATAATAAACGTTTCTTATAACTATTCTTGTAATAATTTAGTATGCGTATTATTTTTCAGCTTCGCGCTGTATGTCGTACGTGGAAGGGTAGACAAAAGGAACTTAGGAAACGTTAGTGACAAAACATTCCGTTCCCATTAAGCCACTTTCCATAGTAAATTTTTCCATTAGTATTTTTTTTAGCTTTACGCTAGGCAGGGTAGGCATAGGGAACCCGGAAACCTAGTGTTAAGACACTCCGTTCCACTTCCGTTCCCCACTTTCCGCCGAATTTGAGCCATTGAATGTTGAGTGGCGAAACTCAACGCCGCGCATTGCCTTATTACCAGAGCGAAGAAATGAAACATTAAACATTTAAATTGAAAATATTAAATATTTCCCCGACTGGGGATCGAACCCATAACCTGTCGGTTACAGTCACACGCTTGTGCCGCTGCGCCACGACAAACCTCTGTAAATTTAATTAGTAAATATTTAATTTAATCGATTTATCGAAATCAATCAATCATCGAGCCTATAAGCTGTGTCGCTTACAGTCGCACGCTTGTACCCCTGCGCCCGCTACACAATATTCACTTGATATTTACTTTTATTTTTGCCATGATCTAAATAAAACTACTTAAATAAATAACTTGTTTCCTTGATATGCACTTAATGTCACGTGTACGAGAAAAACAGAGGAAATATACGCTATGTTGAAGAAGTTTTTATGAAAACACTTTGTAAGTATAAAACTATTTTGTTTTCATTTCATTTTTTTTATTTTTACACTGTATTCATGTGACAGGGAAGGCGTAGGGAACTTGGGAACCTAGGGCTTGCTTATTGAATGGTAGAACTCAACTCAACACTCAAAACTCAAATTCGGCGGAAAGTAAGGAGTGGAATAAAGTGCCTTAACATTAGGGTACTTTACATAAATTTGACAAATGCTATTACATAGATAACGCTATAAAATATGCATTATTTAACATTATATAACCTAAATAAAATCTTAAAGCTATAATTTAAAAATACTGATCTCAACATAAAAGTGCAACAAGTTTGAAGGGATTCTTGTGGAAGCGAAAGTTGTTTTATATCACTTTCATACTAAGCCTGTTGGCTTTCTTCTTAAATGTGTAACAACTAGGCTGGTTCAAGTGACAAGGTCGTGAATGTTTATGCAAATGCAACCGGAAAATTATATGATTTTTTAATTTAGAAATAATGTTTTTAGAAAATAAATGTATAATATTATGGTATTTCCGGTTGTCTAATATTGATTAATATATATGAATTTATTTGAAAGTTATGTAATTCACAAATTGATAGATACCTTTTTAACAAGTATACTATTTTTTTGTAAATGAAAACAAAATTAAAAACTGTATTAACTTTTTTCTCATATTTGGCATCTTTTGAAACATCTGCTTAAACGTAAAATTTTGTCATTTGTTATCTTTAAATGATAAAAAAAATAATGACGCTTACTGGAACAGTGGCATAACTTCACTCTGAATTATTATTGAAAATATTTTTTTATGTTCATTAAAATAAAATATATGATAAGTTCAGTTTCTCACTCTGGGAACAAGACAAAGAGTATCGTGGTAACACTCACTCAAATTAATAACAGTTTCAAATTAATTAATATTAATAAAATGTAAAAGTTTGTCTGTGATTTTAAAATATTGATAGTTTTCCAAGTTTCATATAGTAGCGACAATGCATGTAGCGATTATTTACTCGAAACTAACATATATGATTTGACTTTATGACTGTCTTTTTGTTTATAATGTATAATTTTTATTAATAACCATAAAATGTTCCTACGTAAATAAATCGCTCTCGATCATCACTTGCGACGTGAACAATATTCAAGGTTGTTCACTGAAAGTGTCGAAGCCTTGGTAATGTCAAAGATTATGCATGCTACAACATTTTTATTCAGCCTGCTTGTTATATGTATATATTATAGAGTTTTTTTAGTGCAAAAATTATTACTGCTTCACTTTTTATACTAAGCGAAGTAGTAAGGACGAAACGCGAAACGTTACGATCCCCACAGATCCCTTTCGCCTCGTCATCAGTCAATCACTAGGATGGATTTTCTTTCTTTAAATGTTATCGATTCTTTATTCTCGAAAGTCAACCGGAAGTCCTTCCAAGCCTCTCTCACAACTTCATAAGTATATTTTGCTGTTGTTTCTTTATCATGTCCATTCTTCATCTATACATTTAGTTCTCATATTATATCAAAGTTATGTTTACGTACTTTTAAGTTATAAGTAATGGAGTCCTTTAATAAAGTATCAATATACTTTATTGTTTCGTAGTGGTAATTATAAGCTATATGTATTATACACTTATTTTGTATATTTTTAGGTAGGAAGCAGAGTGAACTTGCGAACGTAGTGTTAAGACACTCCGGCCCACTTCCGTTCCCCACTTTCCACATGTGAGGCATTGCGTGTTGACTGGCGAAACTCAACGTCGCGCTTTTACTTTATTACTAGCGAAGAAATGAAACATTAAATATTCAAATTGAAAATAATTAATATTTCCTTTCCTCGAATGGGGATCGAACCCACAACCTGTCGGTTACAGTCACACGCTTGCGCTGCTACGCCGCGACAGGCCTCAACTAATATTTTATTATTGAAAAATATATATTAAAGTTTAATTTAATGCAATACACATAAATAATTTTGTAAATGTTATAAATAAATGTTATTTTGTTAATCCTTATGATCATATCAATTATTTAATTATTTTTTAGCTTCACGCTGAATGTTCCCATAAAACAGGGTTGGCAAAGGTAACTTTGTGACGCCTGACCGTTTCCATCTCAATTTTCATACAATTCTAAGTAGTTATCTGAAATCTTCAATGAAGTGAAAGGATATCTATACTATGCCATAAAACTCCAAGGATGTGTTGCGTTAGACGACTTCATTAGAGAAGAGCTCGCCATATTGCAATTGTATCAAAACACTATAATATTGTATACTCAATTATTTATTTATCTTTTAGCTCCATCGTTGTAGGAAAAATAATAAGTCATTTAAATTTAACCTTTATATAATTTTCTTTTAATTTATTTTGAGGCATTTCTTAGTACAGGGATAAGAACCTGCGCTTGTAAACGAGACTGTTTGTGGGATCGATTCCCAGTTGAGAAAATGAAATATTAAATATTTCCTCGCTCTGGTAACAAGGCGAAACGCAGCGTTAACTTTCGCCACTCAATACTCTCCACTCAATACACTCCTCCACTCGATACACTCCGGCAGAAAGTGGAGAACGAAAGTGTTATACGCTATAGAATGTCTTAAATACTAGGTTTCCAAGTAACCAAGATTTCAAGACGTGAAGTTAACTGTTAAATTAACTTAATAACACTATACTTCAGACAAAAATCATTACTAGTTATAACGAGCTTGTAATTGAACCTGTGGCCTTAAATATTTTAGAAAATAATTTTACAAAATTATTATATTTATATTGTAATAAATGTAATAAAATCAGCTATTTATGACGGTATTAACAGAATTTTATAGAAAAAAAGATTAAATTTTACTACACATTATGCTATACATAAATATAATTTCTATTCATCTTTTTTAATTTTCAGTCTTATCAGCTTCGTCCTTATAGTTTTTTCATTTGAATATTTTGTTTAGTGTTCTATTGGAATTTGACAGGCGGAGGAAAAAGCTGCAGCAACGATACAGCATTCATATCAATAAAGTAAATATTTTTTATTTATTTTTTACTTAAGATTACTATTGATTGTGAGGTTTTTAAGACTCTTTGCGACATTCTTAGATACTGTAAATTGATTTTATTTAAGGTATTGCGTGTTTAGTGGCAGAGCTCAACGCCGCCCTTTGGCTTGTTACTATAGCGAAGAAAATGTAAATAATAAATATTTGCTATCAGTGAGGATCGACACGACCTATCGCGTTTACTATCCCACACTTAGGCTCCTACACCACGACAGACCAATTTATATATTTTTATGTATGTTTATATTTTGATATACTGGGAACGGGACAAAGCATCTTAACACTAGGTCCCAGGCTCCCTCTGCCTGTATCCCGTTGTAGGGATACAACACATGGTACTCTACCATACAACGTGAAGCTGGCATTTGATAACTGATATCTAATGAAAATTAAAAATAAAACTTGAGTATCTATATACTTAATATATGCTTTGTTAATTTACCTAGAAATACATCATATTGTTTTTTTTTACTAATAAGCTACAACAATAACATATTGCACAACATGATATTAAGTCATCGAGGAGAGCGTGGCCGCCAGAGCGTGGCATATTTATTATAATTTCGAGGGAAATCGTACGAGTACTCGCGATTTTATCTGAGGCATCATGTCACGCCAGATGAAGACATTACAATTATGTAGTTTATATGACATTTAGATAAACGGTATAGATTTCAATGAGATGTATTTTGAGGTTCAAAGCTAAGAATTATTATTAAATTTTATTTTTAAAAAATTACATTAATTTAACTTGTCAATTATGTTCGTAGTAGACACCTATGTGGAAATTATTACAAATTTTCATTAAATATGGATTGTTTCTTAGGTTAGAATGTGTATATCTTTCATTTAAAATTTTTTGATAAGAAATATTTTAAAAATTATTTTAAAAATTGCCAATTTTTGGTGAAATATATTTAATAAGGACAAACTGTAAATTATGTGTAAATTGAAAAGCAAATATCTATTTGCTTTTATTGTTATTAGATAATTTCACAGATAATTACAACCAGAAACATCTGGTCCCTCAAAATATGTGTATCATCTAAATACATACCTTAGACTCGGTTTATCATAACTGACCAACATAGAGTAGTTTACCTGTAAAAAGAAGGGTATTATGAAATAATGTTTGACTAAAATCAACTGTAATTTACAGAGAACAAAAATCGAAACAATATCCCTAAATACTAACCATTTAAGTATTCAGGGCATATAGTGCAATGGCAAACGTAAATTTTACAGCTGTCATTTTTCCTAAAATACTGCAATTAGCTTTTCAATGACTACCAAAGAAACAAACATTCTTTTGACAGGTCAATTTTTCAGTAACGTACTATTATATTTTTCCTTTATTTCCCATACATATGTCAAATATTACATAAAGTACGTGAGCGAAGCGAAGCGAGATTTTTTTTCATTTTTGCATCAACTTGTAAAATACAACTGGGTCACGACGAAACTGCTTTTGTCCATTTTACAATACAGAATTGTGCAATAATAGCTTAGTTAGTAATTAGCATTCTAGTATCATCAGTATGCAATTTAGCTAAGTTATTGTTCTACATTTGAATAAAGAATGAAAGATTGCTTTATTGAAAGTGCTTGTTTGCATTTGAATATGAGTCCTGGTTCTAAGGAAACATATAGACACATATCGTCGTTTGCATATCCGTTAATAATTTTTGCGCTTAGAAACTCGAGCTTTTGAAATAAAGCATCATAATAAAACCGAATTAATATAAGATTTTTTGATTTCATTTTGTTTTTATTGAAAAGTATTTATAGTGTATATCAAAAATAACTTTCTGTAGATGGATTTTAAATCTTCTACATTTATTTTAATTACTTTTGTCTAAATAAATATATATTACCTTATCTTTTCTTCTTTAATAGCTTTTATTGTGTATGTTGTTTATGTTTAGAAAAACTCAATTGTTATGTCAAACTTGACCTTCTACATTCTACTTGACTGTCACAGAACTGGTTCACCGACAACTAAGTTAACTGCTTACATTAGTAACAAGAGTAAATATAATTAAAAAGTTTATGTATTCACTATCTATTGTCTTTTTCATGTTTAGATTTTAGCACTTTAATATTGAAATTACATTAAATTTGAAGAAAAGATTATCAGCATAGAAAATATATGAATGCATCAACTCGAATTTTGAACTTTCATTTCATTTTTAAAACATAATTGGAAGAAATCTAGTGTTAAGACACTTGTTTTCGAGACGTTTCCAAATGGGAATTGAATCCGTAATAGTTACTTTAGTTCCACTGCGCCATGATAGATTAAAAAATACAAGGCAATCGAGCGTACGGGTCATTTGATGGTAAGTGGTCACCTCCGCCCATGCCTTGTGTATAACCAGAGGCGCTATCAGAGCGTTACTAACATTTAAGGAGGAAAAAGACACGCTTTTTGAAAATATCCATATCGAGCCGAAACTGGATTGAATCTCCACTTAAAGCTTACACTATTATAACCTAACCACTGTACCTGATTATTCTAAATTACATTCCTCTAATAAGTTACATATAATCCAGCACAATGTTGCAACTTTATCAGGCGATATAACAAGTCCTTTGTGTATGTGGGTTAATACATGCAGAGGCGTATCGAATCAAAGGGTTATTAGAAGTATACGAGATTTGCACTTTACAGAAGTGTATCTGTAATGACTCTCATTTTGTTTACGTAAAGTAATTCCCATTTGATTGTTATCAAAATTAATTTAATAGGTACTAGAATTAGTTTCAGGCTTAAATTTTGTAAGGCAAATTTAATATTTAATGTATTAAACATATTTATTTATGAAAATCTCTAATCTTTTTTGTCAGCTTTACATTGTATTCCGCACATGGCAGGTTAGACAGAGGAAGGGAACTTGGGGAGCTAATGTTAAGATACTCTGTTTGGTTCCCCGCTTTCCGCAGAATTTTAGGCATCGTGTGTTCATTAGCGGAACTCAACGCCGCGCTATGCCTTGTTACCATGATTTCTTCTGTATATTGCTTCAAAAATTGTTTCATATATACATATTCTGCATCTGCACCTTCTAATCTAGTTAAGGAAAATAATACTCCTTATATAATAATATAGACAAAGTTCAGCGATCATTTAACATAATATGATATCACTACACAGATGCAACACTTATGTAATTAGTACATTCACTTTCGCCTGACCTATGTCGGGATGAAAGGATTAACGCACGTTTGATTTATTACCTGTTTATATAAAGCTCTTCCGTTACTAAATAAGCTTACAGACAAAACAGGTGAAACTACAGGACTTGGAAAGATGAAATTTGGCATGTACATACATAGGTTAAATAGTGGGAGAAGATTATTTCTCAAAATTCTAACGGGAAAAATGAGATTTTCTGTTATATATCTTTGAGTTCATGCAGGCGATAATTAAAAATATTGTGTAATTTTTAACGGATTTACATATATAAATAAGAGACAGATTTACTCCACGTAGTCGTTATTATTAAATTGACATAGTTAATAAAATCATTTCTTTATGAATTACTTTACGCATACTACGAAGATTCAAAAGCTTATAATATTAATAAATTATATCATAAACCATATCTATTTAAAGAGTTTCATACGTTTTTTCTAAGAAAATTAGAAAATCTGTTTTATGATTTTCCATAGGATCGTTTTGTTGTCTGGCCATCTTGTCAATTCCATTTTAGTTGATATTTTAATATTTTTTGCAATTCCATTAATTTCGAGATTTCCATTTATTTCAAGCAGGTGTGAAGGTGTTAAAGGTATTAAATTAATATCGATATTTAAGTTCTCGGTCCTTTAGAGCAAAGAAATAATGAAGATTCTGAGTAAATGCATTCAAAAGAGCATTTGTGTATGTCAATACATCGTTTTGCTACATTTTATCAAACCTCTACATATATGGCTTCCGTGGACCGTGGCAAACATGAAATTTGGCACGAATTGAGAATTTATAGCTTCACGTTGTATCCGGCACATAGCAGGGTAGGCAGAGGGAACTTTGGAAACCTAGTGTTAAGACACTCCGTTCCACTTCTGTTCCTCACTTTCCGCCGAATTTGAAGCATTGCGTGTCGAGTGGCGGAGCTCAACGCCGTGCTTTGTCTTGTTACCAGAGCGAAGAAATGAAACATTAACTGGGGATCGAACCCAAAACCTGTCATTTACAGTCACACGCTTGTGCCGCTGCGGCACGACAGGCCGCTTACTATATAGTAGGTACCTCTATATATATCACAAAGTTTTATCATATTTTATTAATATTTAAAAAAAGATTTTAATTTATGTTTTGTAATTAAAACACTAAATAAATAATTATATTTTTACTTTTTAAAATGAAGAAATTATGTTTTATAAAAAATTGCAAACTGCATTGATACGCACTACTTATTTTAGCATGTTCAAGTCGGGTACAAAAATGTAGTAAAATTGCGGTATGCATCTGTTATAAATTACTTTTATTTAATATATATCTGACTAGTACCTTGAAAACGCAGTGAATTGTATGTATTACACGTAATATAAATCTTAATACAAGAAGTATGTATGTAAATGACTATAAACACGATAGGGTGAGAGTTCGATCCCCACTCGAAGAAAGGAAATATTTAATATTTTTAAATGATTTGAAAATGATTATTTGCATTTTTTCGCGCTGGCAACAGGGCAAAGCGCTACGTTGAATTCTGGAACTCAAAACGTAATGCGTCGAATTCGACGGAAAGTGGAGAGCGGAACGGTGTGTCTTAAGACTAGGTTCCCAAGGTCCCACCCTGCCATATGAAGCATGAAGCTAATATATATATATATGTGTGTGTGTGTGTGTTTGTTATTAATAACCCCGTCAAGTCGACATCGCCCACAGACGGTTCTCTACCAACTCAAGATTGTATGTCAACCGGATGACAACTTATAATAGCTAACAAGTTTTAGTTTGCGGGTGTATGTACTGATTTTGTACGAAAGGAACTACAAATATCAATTTGAATAAAAATAATAAGATACTTTTTCAGTTTTTCCTTAATTATATTCTATGTTCTCACTTCTTGTCAAATTGCTTGAGCTCGTTTTCTTATAGCATTTAAAATAGGTTCTAGGAATGAACTGATGATAGAGTTCGAGACATAGCAGGATATCCTTATAGTTTCTTCTCAGCTTCACGCTATATCCCACACATGGCAGGGGATTGCCATGTTACCAAAGGGAGGAAATAAATACATTAAATATCTATTTTCAAAATATTAAATATTTCATTTCCTCGAGTGGAATCGAACCGAGACAACCATTTACAGTCACATGCTTGTGCCCCTGCGCCACGGCAGACCTCAACTTCTTATAATATAAAAATAAGATATTAAAAATTCACTATTACGTAATTAAATAAGTAAAATTGAAAATAACAACACTAACAATGACCTATAGAATCAAAAAAGTTATATTTACATAAATAACATCAAGTTCTCCCACATCCTACCATATCAGTGCTAACTTATAAGGTAATTTCATAGAAATTCATAAAAAACTTTTATAAACAAGATGAGTCAAACCCGCCTACTGGAATAACCTCTATTTAGCAAATTTAGAATGACCAACATAATTATTATTTAACATTTCCTTAAAAATATTTTAATAAATCATTGAATATTTTTGCTTATAACTTCTAAGAGCTATATATAGCTTACCCCGTGACAATAGATGCGAAAAAAATTCAAATCAATTTCTAATTATATTCAACACGCAATGACTCAAATTAGGCGAAAAGTGGAGAATGGAACGAAGTGTCTTGATAGTAGGTTCCCAAGTTCCCTCTGCCTACCCTGCCATGTGCAGGATACAGCGTGAAGCTGAGAGAGAATTTTTAAGTAAGACAAAATTTTAGTATAGATAGTTTGCTTTGCCCAATTATTGCCCAATTTCCGAGATAATTTTTGTTGAACAACGAAACTCAACGCCACGCTTAGTCTCGTTACCACATTGAGGAAATTAAAATAATTTATACCCAATTGGGAAACTCATTATTATTTAACATCTGATACAATAAATTATAAAAAAAAATAGAAAGGAAAAAAGAGAAATATGAATATGTAAATATAATTTTTAAACATACAAAGACAGAATTTTTGTTCATTTTTTTTATTTTATAGCAATATATGTATATTCTTAGGGCAATAAAAATATAATATTTTTGTAAGAAATCAATATGTTTCACGTCTATATAGTAAGTTTAATTTATTCTACAACTGGCCGCCTTCTAAAAGCACACGTTGCATTGGTAATATTGCAATGCAGTTAAATACATAATTAGTTAAATAATTATAACTCCATATAGAGGTAACAAATAGAAAATGTGTTCTAATGGCTGGTTTCCGATTTTGCATAATATTGTTAGTTTGAAAACATTTAATTTAGATACAGCTGCAATATTTAGTTATTATTTATTTATATGAGGCCTGTCGTGGCACAAGAGTGTGACTGTAACCGACAGGTTGTGGGTTCGATCCCCACTCGAGGAAATGAAATATTTAATATTATCGATTAAATATATAATGTTTTCATTTTTTCGCTCAGGTAACAAAACAAGAACGCGGCATAGAGTTCCGCCACTCTACACGCAATACCTTAAAATTCGTCGGAAAGTGGGGAACGAAGTGTCTTAACACTAGGTTCATAAGTACCCTCTGCCTACCCTGCCATGTACTGTATCCCGTACAGCGTTAAGCCAAAAAAAACAAGTTCCTCTTTGCTTTACATTTTAGCTCTATGTTTTTTATATCATTTATACTTTATAAATTTAAATAAAGTTTTAAATTATAGAGTCTGTAACCGCGACAGTTATAGATACTATTTCAAATCAAAAAATGAATTATCTTCAGAACCTCCATTTTGTTACAAAACAAAGCTCGTTTAGTTCCGCCATGTAAAAAGCAATGACAAGAAAATCATTCATTTCTTTTAAAATGTATGTATGCTTGATATGGTTAGAAAAATTGCATCTGTAAATAGATAATGGTGATAAATACGCTTAATTTATTTCTTTTTATTGAAAAGCTTTTTAATTATATTGCCCAACGAAGAGCTCAAAAAAAACATTAGTGACTAAAACATATGTACATGCATTACAAAAAGTAGTTAGAAAGTTTTTAAATGAAACTTATATAAATCGTACTTTTTTATTACTTATACCCCAGTTTAATCCAAACCAAATATACAAGATTAAGTAACATTAAATAAAAAAGAAACATTAGTTTCATAATATATTGACTTTCAGTTCAGAAGAGGAACTTGCAAGTATGACCTGATTGTCTCTAAGGTTTAATATAAGAGCTTATTATATAATACCTCTCAATATTATCAAGTGATAGGATCGTCTGAGGAGTCATTGTGGTTTGAAAATGTTTGAGAGCAAAACTAAGTGCATAACATGATCTAATGCTTTTATGATTTTATAATAGGAAGTAAGTACTATACTTATTTATCTATAGCTATGCTATAAAACTGAAAAATTAATTTGGATGAATTTGCTAATTTCAGAAACTTTTTATTCGGAACGCGAAACTGGGAAACGGAACGGAGTGTCTTTACATTAGGTTCCCAAGTTCCCTCTGTCTACCCTGTTACGTGTGTGGTATTCAACGTGAAGCTGAGAGGGATAGCCGATTTTTTAAGTAAAGCTACAGCTATATACTATGTAGTTAATCGTTTTGATATGATCCACTGTACTTGAGTTATTAGAATATTTTCCCCATTCTCTTATAATTTATGTAAGAAATAAAAAAAAATGTTACTAAACAAAAAGGCGATTAGTGTTGCAATTACAAATAAATAAATTAAAAAACCATATAAATGACAATAAAAATAAACATTAACATTATTATTATCGCAATAATCATTACTTAAGCAAGAATATTTGTTATTTTCGTTATCGATCATCTTTCATAATGCCACAATTTAGTTTTATTTAAACTTTGAATACATAAGGTTATAGAATGGTCACGTCTCTAAGCTTTTAATTGCAGTATAGTTGACCTCGTTCTGGAAAGGAGATGGTCGAGATGCGTGGGAAATGCTTTTTGATGGTACTTTGTATATACAAATAATTACATATCTACGTTTGTATGTACCATATTTATTTTGAATAATATTACATAAATTGTGGAATAGACAGAAATAATTGCTTTATTACTATTTTTTCTTGGAAAATTAAATGAACACCTACGTGTTATATATATTTTTGTCATTTTTATATTTATTTGTAACTTATTTACTTTATATTTATAAATATTTACAATATATATATATATATATATATATATATATATATATATATATATATATATATATATATATATATATATATATATATATTGATTTGATATATAAATAATTAAGCATGACATAAATTTAAACTTTGATATAAATATTCTCCAAAATTTCATGATATTAAATTAAATAATTTATCTGTTACCTATCTGTCTCTCTCTTTTTCTAATAGTTATGTATATAGTTTTAACAAAATACAGTTCAAAAATGCAATAAAAAGCCCAAACTAAAGAAATATATAACTAAACTTAAAAGAATTCCGCTGAGCAAATCCTGACTCTATCGCCAAAATAGCTACATAAATTGCTACAAGTGCTGTCGTAGCGCAGGGGTAGCATTTTGACTTTAAGTGCGACAGGTTGTGGATTCGATCCCCACTCGAGGAAATTAAATATTTAATGTTTACAATTTAAATATTTAATGTTTTTATTTCTTCGCTCTGGTAACAACGCAAAGCGCGGTGTTGTGTTTCAAAACTCGGAACGTCTCAATACTAGGTTCCCAAGTTGTTTCTGTCTACCCTGCCATGTGCGTGATACAGCGTGAAGCCGAGTGAGTGATCACTATAAAACGTGTAACAAGCTATAAACTGAAGTACTTTACTAGTAAACTTTGAAGTGTACCACTGCTCAGTTTCTGGCGATATCATCAGACCAAAAAAAATGATTGTATTATTTAAGCTACGTAAAACTTCCAAGTTTCAATAAGTCTTAAATAAGTAAATCAAATTCCTTTTTTTAAAAAAAAAAAAAACATTAATGAAGAGATAACTAAATGCATAAGGTAGTTAATATTTTTTATACATAAATGCACGTCTGGTTTATATTGACAAGGCTATATTTTTAGGCTTTAGATCTAAATTAGTTACGACCTTGACTTTATCGATTATGCGTCATATTAATGCTACTTATAACTTTAAGTAATTTGTATGTTGATCTGTTGGCACATTTAAAATAAGTAACGGCCGGTTATTTTCCTTTCCGTGTCTGATGAATGTAGGTATTTTTTTTTGTTTTTCATAAACTATGAACAAAAAATATCTCTTGAATAAGTAATATGTAGAGTGATTTTATAAACCAAAAGTAAGTATTGCAATATTTTAAGATGTTATTAGAACAAAATCAAATTGTCTCAGGCTTTTTTTATTCTTACATATATATATTTATTTCTTAGTTCAATACGGCCTAGTAAATTATCACTTCACTTAGCTTCACGCTATATCCATAGCGGGGTAGGCAGAGAGAACGGAGCGCCAAACGCTACGGTCTCGGCATATCTCTTTTGCCTCGTCCACTGTCATTAACCTCTTCATACATGCTCCAGTATCGTAGATACTGTGTTTTCGAAGGTCAACCGAGGACTCCCCCTCCCTCTCTTACCACTAGTAAATTATCTATAGTACCACTACACTAAATTATCAATACTATTAATTATCAATTTTATATAGTTGACTAAATGATAAAATCACACCTGTCTTAACGGTCTGGTACAATTGAAGGTGTACACATATCGTAACACATATCGGTGTTTTTGCAGGACCTTTTTATTGCATGAAAGTTATGTGATTTTTGAAAAGATACTTAATTGTATTGTTCGCAGTTGGAGGCAGTTACAGTGCCTACAAGTTTAATTTTTCTATTTTTTAATTACGAAAACATACAGAATTTTAATAAGTTCATTTTTTTCACTAAATATATAGAAAAACACCGGCTGTTGGAAACAATTTGCCCTAAAAGGAAAAACGTAGAGTTAGCTATATAAAAAAAAGAACTCTTTGTGCAGTGTAAATTCGACGACTGTCACGTAAGAGATAATTGCCATATATCCACTTCATCAGAGTGAAGGTAACCTCGGACGGTAAAATATTATATATAATCGGGTAAATCGTTTATCTAAATTGCCTATTTCTATATTTTATATATAAATAGAGCAGTAAAACGTTTCAAAATTATATACAATTAAGGGGAGGTTTTTGTCTCAGGGTCGATCGAGCGTACTACCTATTATAGTCGGAAGTGACCGTATAATTGCAATATTACTGATGATTTTATGTAACTGCTCATTGTTTTTTTGTGTAACATATTTATTTTTTTTATTTAGGTCGTTATAGTATTCATAAAGAATCTGATTTAGCCCTAATATCTTTATATTAGGACCAAATCAATTTCTTTATAAATACTTCCGAATGCATTGATAAATTATGGAAATCGACTTACTGTACAGTAAGTCGATTTCCATCATTTAAGTAGAGAATTTGAAAATAGAACAGAAATCAGGATCGGAGTGTCTTAATACTATCAGCTGTATGCCGCATATAGCAGGGTAGGCAGAGGGAACTTGGAAACGTAGTGTTAAAACGCTCCATTTCACTTTATTTCCCCACTTTCTGCGGAATTTCAGACTCTGTGTGTTGAGTGGCGGAACACAACGCCGCTTTTTGCCTTATTACCATTGTAAAGAAATGAAAACATTAATCAATATATTTTGAAATAATTAAATATTTCATTTCCTCGAGTGAGGATCGAACCAAAACCTGCCGTTTGCAGTCACACGCTTATGCCGCTAACAAGCCTCAAACACTATGTTCCCTTGTAAACATAAGCAAAAGTAAAAAAGAATATATAAAAAAAACTCTTTTTATTGGACAAGAGGTCTTTAGCGAAATGCAATTATTTCGTTACACTGACCTATAATTACATAATGATATTTGTGGCCTTAAAACGAAAAAGGAAAAATCGTTTGTAGCACCGATATTTAAAGTTCGCTTGTCGAGCTCGAAACCTTTAAAATTTCCGCTATTTATTATCAAAATATGTGACTAGTTTAATTGTAGTTTGTAGTGACTGACATAAACTGCTTTATGTGATTTAAAATATAAGAATGGGGCATTTTTGATGAGCTGTTGAGATGATAGAAATTGAATGCAGTACTCGTGTGAGATACTAACAACGAAATAATAGTGGTTACAGTACGCTGCATTTCCCACCTAATAAATAATAACAAAAAATCAGCATATTCGAACGTCTTTTATTTGGAGCTGAATCTAAAATGAATATCATAATCATTACTCGCGTATCCTCAACCATCTCACCAATGGCACGTCCCTGAGCTATTTACATCCTATCATTGTCAGCCACTTTGTTTTTTGTCCTCATCACACCTAGTTGGAGGACTTCCTTCAGTCGTTACACTGCTGATACACTGTCTCAAGTTTTGATTGCGTTATATTAAATAAATATTAATGAAGCTCAGCGGGCGAAGCCACTCAGGTCCGTTAATTAATTTTATATACCACACTTATGACTCAAATTTCTATATGGACTTATAATAACAGGCTATATTTTTAAATGAATATACATAGGTAAATATTTTTTTGTTTACTTTTCTGAGCTGCACGCTGTATCCTGCACAAGGCAGGTAGGCAGAGGGAACTTAGGAACAATTCGTTTCGTTTCCCACTTTTCGCCGAATATATGCGTGCCGATATTGGGGGTTGAGTGGCGGAACTCAACACCGCGCTTTGCCTTGTTAAAGAGTGAATAAAAAAAACAAAGATAGATATTCTAAATTCATCTTTGACGCTTACATAGTTTCACCTTCAGTTCCTAACCACAGAATATACCTATATTATTAATTACAGTTTACGGTCTAATGATCTTAATTAGAGTAAATTACCCATGAGGTTGCTGGTTATATTTGTATGTCACAGGTAATTCTATACGGACCGCAAAAGCTATACGAGGCGCCACAAGTATGTGCCTTGTTTTATTAGCTATTAAGATGGATATGGTTGATGCAATAAATAGTTTATCATATATTTTGAATATAAAGGTTTTGCTTTTATAAAAGTGTTAATCCACACTTAGGAAAGAAAGATACTTATTTAGAAAATGTATAATAATTTGAATGTAATACGGATTTGAACTCGAGATATGACACTTATAAATATTTAATTTGCAAAATATTAAATAATTCGTTTCTTTGAATGTGGATGGAAGCCACAACTTGTGGTGTTCACAGTAAGTAACACGTAATATGCCGCTGTGCCACGACAGGCTTCAAAGAATATTTGTTCAATTTTTATCGAAAAAAAATAATATTTTATTTATAAAAAAAATATAAAAGCTTTTGATTATCATTAAAGTAAGCAAAATTAAATTTATTTATCTCTAAGACCGGCCTAATTACCTAAACAAAGGCACTTGTAAATGACAAACAGATTTAATTAGAATTAAGGCCAATGCACCCACATACAAACGGCTCATTCAATTAGCAAATATCAAAGGACATATATATCAAATTAATTATTGAAGCTATGTATTTAATACTAAAATGTAATGTTAGGGTAAATAGAACGCTTAGTTGAAATAAACGTTTTGTTGAGAATTCCGGTGGTATTACATTATGTTCTACTTCATAGAGGCCGATGTGGTGCAGTGGGAAAGAGTAAATAGACAAAGGCAAAGTAAGTAAGAGTAGATTCGATCCCCACTCGGAGTAATGATATCGATAATTGTCATGTTTCCGCTCTGGCGGACAGTGTGTGGTGTTGAGTTCCGCCATTGAACACTCAAAATCGCAAAAATTGGGCAGAAAGTGAAAATGTTGCTTATTTCTACCCAGCTGTAGAAAAATGTGACATTGCTTGCATACCAATGCTTGCGCAATCCTACGAGGGGCTTTTCTATTTTAAAACATATATGTGAATTATAATATAATTATAAATAATTTTAATTATATTATTTTTAACTTCCGAGTTATTGTATTGCTTATAACGGTAGCTTTAAAAAAATTAAAATATATCTTGTTACAGAGCAGCAGGTACCAGCGAGGAGGAGGAGACAGCGAGTATGTCAAAATAACAACAAAAAAGAATGGGCTTAGGTGGTCTTGGCACAGTAAGAGAATGATAAAAGAGCCATTCTTCAAAAAAAAAAGACTTTTGAGAACATAGCTTTGATGGTCCTAGAAGATGGGCCCGGGGACGCCCTGAAAGGCATGTAGGAGTATGAAGTATGTATGTTGAGTAGACAATTATCTTAAAAGTAGAAATTGAAAAATCGGAATAAAATAGACAACCTCAAATTACCCTCCAGACAGACACATTAATGACTACACCGAGGCCAGCCATTAATTACACTTAATGGGTAAAAAATAAACGACAGTTGATTGTACAGAAATAAATCAATATATAGTCTTTAAAATATAGATCACTTCCTTGTAAAACTTGCGCATAAAAAATTAAAGGATATTCACGTTTATAAAATAATTATGTTCCGACATTTTTTTAAATATTAGTAAATTACGACAAAAGGTATATAATTATATATTAATTAAATATATATTTTTATTATTTTTAATGAAGTAAATTATCACAGAA
>DWMZ01000756.1:0-19730 GCA_018249855.1 Eueides tales michaeli
AACTGCACGAATTTGTCAAATATGCTTTTAATGAACTAGTTTATGGTGGTTTCGTTTTGTTTCTTGTTTCTTGGTTTATTTCTGGTATTATATTGTGTGATCGTCAGATTTTTTGTTATTGTTTTTGACTTATGTAATTTATTGAGGTATAGAATGGAATATTTTAATACTAGGTTCCCATGTTCCTTCTTCTTATCCTGCCATGCATATCCCATATATACATATTTATTACCTTAAAGTGCTCGTGGTGGATAGCTTTATTCAGTTAAAATAGGACTAGAAAGGATCGCTAAAAGCCTGCCATAAACGACGACTAACCACCAAACGTTACTATGCAGAGGCGAGGGAGGTATGTATATATTTGAGGCCAATTAGATCAAACAAATTATTTTATTTCTCCTTTTAGTAAGCAAAAATAGAGCGTTAAGGTACACCAAATATGTCATGCTTATAATTCAGGCGTATCTTTGTACTAAATTCTTCTTAAACTATACAGTCTGCTATGCGTTATAAAATATAACTGCTTTTTTATTATTTTACCTAATTTTCAAAATGTTTCTCTTTCCCTATTTAATAAGAGACAATTGCGTAATAAGAAGTTTGCATACAAAAGATACGGTATGCCAAAATATGGGGTATCCAGGAAGTAGGGGCAAATTTGTTGGGACAAAATTTAAATTTAATGACATTTTGTCTTACGGCAGTTCACTTTAGTTTTCTTCATTTCTTTGCGGCTTTTGCATAAGTAACTTATTTTTTGGATATTCAAGATAAAGCATACAACAGCTGAAAAAATATATTCAAGTCATGGGAACTATAGTAAGCGGTGATCTACTGTAGGCGGTGAGATAGCATTTTTATTCTAGATGTGGATGAAAATAAATGAAAATAAAAACATTTAAGTTAAACAATTTTTTTATTCTGTGGTTCAAAACACTGTAAATATGAATAGCTTGTTAGATCGTGCAATTTGATTCCATGTGCCATTTATTGGACTTATTGTCGAATCAATTGTGTACTCGAAAGGGAAATAGTACTCTTATTGAAAGAAAAAATCTAAGTCTCATTAATTAAATCAATCTTCTTTTTATCAAATTTTCCATTTATATTTAGTGGTATAACTCATCGCCCGGCTTAGTCTGGATACCAGAGCGAGAAACTCACTACTACTTACTATGTCATTGCGCCATATTTTATTTATAAATTGGAAAATGTTATCATGTTTTTAGAAAACATATACGTATTTTAATTTTCTTTTATATTATAGTCACTTTAATATTTGTTAATTTCTTCTGGACACCCTACAATCTACATTGTGTGTATCGTATCAGAAATTCATGCCAAGTAAAATAGTACTACGCTTTGGGAATTATAAGCAATATACAAATTATAAATGAACTGAAACTAGAAGTATATTTTCAATCAATTCTTTCACTATTTCTAAATTTAATCTGAGAAACTGTTTTCTTTTTCTATTTTTTTATAAATTTATTTAAAAAAAAATGCAAGAGGAGATAATATTATTATTATATTATTGAGTATGATGATATTATAATCATGATCAACATATTTAGGTCAGGTTGATGAAAGGGAAAAAAAATTACAGAGACTGAGAGCGATGCTAGAGTCTCTCTGACAACCAAAAAAAAATAGTTGTTACTAGAAAGTTGTGAATTTATGTCACCAAATTTAAAATATCCATAGGATGAGATTTGAACCTAGAAGCTCTTTTGGCCTTTTGGTATTTTAAGAGTATATTTAATTTTTTATACAAAATTTTATATAACCCTTTAAAACCATATATAGAATATTTTAATGTTTCACGTTTTTGCCCCATAGATCTTTTTCTATAAAAGCAAGTTGACAGTTATATCATAAATCAAGCAAATACAAGCGCTGTTTCAAAGAGTTCCCATTGAAGACCTCGAGGGCACACGACGACTAACGAATTGTAAAAATCTTTTTATCTTGTAGGCAGAGCGATAAATCACTTGGTTCTCCGTATTTCTTTCATAACATTGTTTGGAAATAAAGAAACAGGAATAAGTCACTAAATTGTTCATTTTATATAAACTTAGACTTGCACCATTTAGAGTCACGATTTGTTAAACTAAAATTAAGAAGCCTAAGGCATTTATAGTACAGTGCCGTACTTCAGAGTCAGAAATTATGTTGCAGTATTATTTGGGAATTTTGGATGTTTTTTCAGCAATTTTTCTAATTTTTAAGTAGAGGGAACTTGGAAACCCAGTCTTAGGGCAGTCTATTTGCACTGGGCGATTGTAGTGAGTTCGATTCTCAATGTATGGAATGAAATATATTATATTTTCATATCTTATTACTGACAACGAGTAAAAGCGTGCCTTTTAATTCCGCTCCTCAACGATACCTCTAGATTTTGCCCGAAAATGGGGAACGTCTTAATGGAAACGGGGGTTTTAACACTTGGTTCACAGGTTCCCTCTGCCTACCCTGTTATATGCGACCGACAACGCTAAGCTAAAAAAATGAATATTCTATGCAACGAAACTAAAAATATAACTAAAGAAAATTCACAGTCTAAAAGAAAAAAAACGACGTATCTGAAACATGATAATTAACTAAAATGATTAAAACCTCTTTTTACAGACACCTCACGAAACGAATTAAGTTCAATTTCAAAAAGTGTACTTAAAACATTTGAATGTGCCAGACGTCTGTGATTTCAATCGAGAGCTTCTGCTCTCGAACATATATGAAACTAGCTCGTACACTCAGTTTGGCCAATGTGATCAAATTAAATTTGATGTAGACTACGACACTAGTGTACTATGTACACTTAGTTACATAGAGTTTCTATATGTGAATATGAGTGTTTAAAATTGCAAAATTTATATAAATAGTGTTGGAGCCTATATTTAAATCGTTTTAGTTTTTTTTTTTAAATAAGCGTGTAAATTAGCAAGAATTACAGATTTTAGGAATTATCAACATCATTGTTTTTGGGTTCTATTTCTCTGAAAATGCCAATGATATATATTTTTTAAATATATTCTAAACAGCCGATAGTTACATTTTTTATATGTATAGATTTGATTGACGATATATTTTTTTTGCCAAACAACTTCCGGTTATATTATTAAGTAAACTAGTATTACAATACACAATTACATTATAGCCTAAAATGGAAATTGATATAAAACAAAAAAAATCATTAACGTCACTAATGCTCCTACTCCTACTACTTCAGTGCAAATTAAGGTCTAATTACTAATTAAAATATTGCGTCAAAATAAAACAAAAAGACCAGAAATCGTAAAACATATTTGGCTATATTATAATTTATTTACTAAACAATTAAGGCACGAGGCCGAAAAGAGCTGTAGCTTGACCGAGCTAAGCCGCAGGACAGCCGCTCGTTCATAATATGACAAAAATTACTAAGCCGATATTTATGATACTTAAGATACTACATTGCTCTTTGATATATGATTGATTTAAATTTAAAAATGATAATTTCAAAATAATTTAAATTTTTCGAAAAAATTATGGATATACGTAAAAACGTAAAATGCACCTCATTTTTTATAGCTTCACGCTGTATCCCAGCACATATTTAGCACATGACAGGGTAGGCAGAGGGAACTTGGGAACCTAGTGTTAAGATACTCCATTCCACTTCCACCTCTTATCTTAATACCAGAGCAAAGAAATGAAACATTAAATATTTTAATTGAAAATATTAAATATTTCATTTCCTCGAGTGGGGATTGAACCCACAACCTGTCGGTTACAGTCACAAGTTTGGGTTACTGCGCCACAACAGGTCTCTTCCTTCATTTTTATCTCTAGTACGAATGTACTTTTAGAATTAAAAGCATAAAGCAACGCTCATATTATCACACTTCCTAAGGTGCAACATTAAGGTAGTTTACAAGAGAATGCTTAGAGAATGTAGCTGATATATCCATATATTACGACGTGAACGTAAAATTCAACTCACGTTCATCGAAAGTACTGCACTACACCTAATTACACGTATGCATTTAAGGCTGTTTTTGTACTGGGCGATGTAAAAGATATTTTTTTGTTAGCTTCACGCTGTATCTCGCACATGGCAGAATAGGCAGAGGGTAGATGGGAATCTAGTGATAAGACACTCTTTTTCTCGTACTACAATCACACGGGCATCGTTCATCGTGGCGCAGGGATTGCGTCCATGTGCCACGATAGGTATAAAAATTCTGTACCGCCTAATTTTTGAAATATTGTATGCAAAAGGAAGAATTCCGTGCCGTGTATTGCTTACCAGATTTTGTTTTAAATTTTATTTTACTTATATTTTATTTTATTTATTTTAAATTTTATTTTAAATTTTATTTTATAGGTGTCGGATTTACATCGCTTAAAGTTATAAATAAATCGCTTAAAGCTCTCTGTGCCACAAAAGTTATCACAAATAAATTTTATCAATAATGAAATATAAAAAAAAAAATAATAGTACAATAAATACGATTAATCCGGATAAAGTAGTTTAATTTAAAAGTGGATCTACGAGTATGATCGATATAAATATCGGCTAATTAAATAAACTTGAATGGTTGCTGAGTACTTTCATACATTTCATTTATAACTTATACATATATTTTCATATTTAACCCAGAAAGAAGCAGCTTTCAGTAGAAGAATCAGGTTACTGCTTCTTTAATCCTTTCTATTCAATCCTAATTCTCTCTCAATTTTTTCTATCGATTTCCATTTCCTTTTTTTCGTTCACTATGAATCTTTACGTTTGTAATTTTGACCTTTGCGTTCCGACTTACAGCTCTGGCTTCAAGTCCGATTCGTTTGCTGTCACCAGAGTCAGACTCTGGAACGACTTATATATTAGAAGAGTTCCCTCTCGGGAGTCTTTCAAGCATCGATATTAACTTATTTTTAGTAAATTCATAATAATTATTAATATTTATATTATAATTATTTTTAAAAAAACGTATAATAAATATTTTTATGGCTTATTTTATTATATCTATCCTTATATTAATTCTGTAACTGATGACTGTCTGTAGGTACATGGAAAATCCTACAGCAGGTAGTGATATCACTGTGGCCATAAAATAGTGATTTTTCAAAAAGAGTCCATTTTGTCTGGGTACCTGTTAGTACGTGCAGCGTACGCGCTAATCTCAGAAACTCAGAAACGACTAACCAGATTTAACTGGAAATTTTCGCTTTTATATTTTGGCAACTTTTCTTCCACATTTAGTTATTTTTGATTATTTTATTTATATCAGTCGATAAGTAAAATATTTACGTCAGGTAAAAATATTTAGTCGACATAACTAAAACATATTTTTAATTAATTTAAGTGAAATTTAATTTTAAAGTATAAATATTATCTTAAAAGTAATAATTTTATTAGAACAAGAAATTAATTGAGTTTAAAAATAAAACAATGTAAATAAAGCGAGCGAAGCCGTAGGCGCGTCACTAGTTCATACAATCCTTCAATTGGAATAGAACCCACAACCAACATCAAAATATATTTCAATGTAAAAACTTTTCTAAACGATCGTTATAACCAAGTTAGCTGTATGGGGAGCGGTACGTTACGTTACGCTCGGGTCCCATTGTTATTTGTGACAAATTGTCAATTTTCCATTGTATTAGGATCTATTAATTCGGTCTCATGTGACGTTTTACGTTCGCACCACTATCAATTTTGTTTTGTAGATAAGTATGTATGTGTGTACGTGTGTGTATTTATGTATATGTGTGTATGGACGTATGTATGTATGCTTGTGTGTATGTATATATGTAAGCACTTTTTTATTTAAGTATGAGCCTGTGTGGTCTATTACGGCTCAGGGGCATATGACTTTAAATGCGATAGGTTGTGGGTTCGATACTCACTTGAGAACATGAAATATTTAATATTTTCTATTTAAATATTGAATTATTTCTATTTAAATAATGAATGTTATTATTTCTTCGCTCTGGTAATAAGGCAAAGCAAGTAGTGAGTTCTCACTTTACACGCAATGCATCAAAGGCGAAAAATGGGGAAATGGAACGGAGTGTTTTAACACTGGGTTTTAGTGTTAAGGTCCTAGGACCTAGTTTCCACTGCCTAACCTGCCATGTGCGGGATACAACGTGAAGCTGCGTGAGTGAAGTATTCAAGTATGCTGTTTTTTTTAGAGCGAACAAATATCGAGTGTATTGAAACTAGGATTTTATAAATTATATATTAAAAACATAAGGTTCCCTTTATCTCGAAAGTAGAATAGAGAATGTTAAGAGGTCCCGAAATGAAAGCAGTGTGTAATCACACAACCTAATGTCGAGATATTTGCGTGTAGATTGGCGGAAATGTACGCCACGTTTTGTCAAGTAAGGCGGAAAAATTAAAATAATTTCAGTATATTCTATTCTCCCAAAAAGATCGAAATCAAATTGGTCGTTAAATATGAATGTCAGACACTGTTCCACTACGCTTCAACGGTATTTATTTGAATCGCTCGCGGCTTCGCCCGTTTCTATGAACTACGCAATTAAATAATTGCTTACTAATCTGATTTTTTTTCATGTTCTAATAATATTATCACTTTAAAGACCATATGTATGGAACATTGATAACTAATATTTTAGCCAATTCTCTTTAGCAATTATTTTGACCTCAAATGGGGATTGAATCCACACTTAAGCTACGACAGACTAATAATTTAATATAGAAAATATTCAAATAATAATTTAAAAAAACGCAATGTCCGAAATTTCCTTAAACTACCAAGTGCATCCAAAGTATATCCTTTACGACCGTCTTCAGACAATTTGGGCTAATTACTCGGAATACAGAGACAAGTTTCACATCTGAATAATTCACTTCATTTTACATTTACTTTTGTTGAAAACAACCGGTTCTGTTTTTAAGATACAATCTTTGAAAGTTCTTCTCTCCTTTGGTTAAAATTTAAAACTTAATTTTGCTTGAAAATGAGTGTTTACGTGTTTATTGTTGAGTTAATTGTGGCAAAGAACAAAGTTGGTACAATAATTTTGTATCTAGAATGAGAATATGAATTTTTAAAATTTAGTTAATACAGCTTTTAGTTAATATTTCAAAAAAAGTATATTTAATATTTTCATTTACTCGATCTGGCACGTACCAAATCACGGCGTTAAACACCGCCTCTCGCAACGCAATGTCTAGACAATTCAGCGTAAAGTTGTGAATGGAGGTGTCTTAATAGAAATGGAAGGGTCTTCACACCAGGTTCCCATCTTCCCTCTGCCTACTCTGCTATGTACGGGATAATGCGTGAAGCTAATAAAACCTTAGTAATGTTGCCTAATTCCGTCTAATTCCGATATATTGCGTGTTAAGTGGCTTCTTCAACACCGTGTTTTTTAGCAGGTTTTAATTTTAATTTTATATCATACTGCGCCACAACGGCTTCCAGACCTATATTGAATTATTGAAATTTTTTATTGAAATGAAAGTGATTCACTTCTAGCATAGATCGTACTATTTTTTTAGCTGCGACTCTGTCTATATGAGCTTGAGACAACGAGCATACCTTAAATTGTCATGTGTGCGCCATCTTATATAAGTTATTAAAAAGATAAAAAACTTTTTTTTAACCTTAGCAGAGTAAGAAGAGTGAATTTGGGAACCTAACTTTAAGACATCCCGTTCTCTTTCCCATTTCCCGACAAATTTGAGTCATTGGGAGATTGAGCGAAGAAAAGAAAATACATTTTTACCATTTTTAAAGTGTTATTCCACACTTAGGAAAGAAAAATATTAAATTTAAGAACGTATAAAAATTTGAACGAAGCAGGATTTGAACCCGCGCCTCTTGGAATCCGTCCAAGCGCTGACCACTTTCTTTCTGTCTTTGGGTAGCGGAAATTTGTAAAAATCTCCCTACAGAGATGCTAACAACATAAATAAGTTGTACCTAGCGTATAAAAGTTTCGACGGAGCTCGGTGAGAACGAATGGCTTAGTGGTCAGAGCGCTTGGACGGATTCCAAGAGGCGCGGGTTCAAATCCTGCATCGTCCAAATTTTTATACGTTCTTAAATTTAGTAAACAAAGTATAGTTTTTTTCATTTCCTGGAGTGGAAATTAATCCTACCACATGCAAGGTGCAACTTCAACTACAGATTCAGCAACAAATAAAATTAAAAAAGAGACATTTTGGAGTGCATATAATGCATAAAGTGGGGAACAGAAGTGGGACGGAGTGTCTTAACACTAGGTTCCCAAGTTCCCTCTGTCTACCCTGCCATGTGCGGGATACAGCGTGAAGCTGATATAAGTAATCATTGAATATATAAAAAAGGTATTAAAAATAAATATTTTCTTATACTGAAATAAAAGTTGAATAAACTTTTATATTCCTGCTATATATCGCAAGAAAAATCCTTTGAATGTTGTAAATCTTCGGGCTTCGGGTTAAATGAATACCGTACAAGTTCGAGTCGTCGAACTGAACTTATACTTCTTGGTAGTTAAAAATATATTTACTAACATGAAAAAAACGTATTTTTCTGTGTTTAATCTGTTTTAATAAATAATATTTGAAAAAAGAAAGGAGAAAATAGAATTTTTTTCAGCATGCAATGTCGCAAAAATTGGGCAAATAATGGAGAAATCCAACCGCTGAGCACTTACTGTTAGTGTATCTTTACCATTTGACCTGCTTTTTAATCGTTCTATATTTCAGTAGATTACTATTTATTTATATAGAAGACTCATTATTGAACTGAAATTAATTATATTCACTAAAAGAACAACAGTATTTTTTCTGGCATTCAATACGTAATGTCTGAAGAACTTGGTGGAAAATCTCTCTCTCAGGTTCACACTGCATCTCGTACATAGTGGGGTAGGCAGAGAGAACTCGGTAACCTAGGGTAGAGAAGAATTCCCCACTTTTCGACAAATTTGAAGCGTGATGATTGACGGAATTCAACGTAGCGCTGTGCCTTGTTTCCAACGCAAATAAATGAAAATAATAAATATTTTTTTCTCTCGAGTAGGAATCGAATCCACAACCTGTCCGTTTCCAGTCACACACACTTAACACTAGATTCTCAAGTGCTCTCTGGGATTCGTTATTTTATAAAAAGTATATATAATAAAATTCTATAGTAAATATATTTATTTCTTTTGTATTTCAGTGAAAACAAGAGAAATCGAATGCACAACTTTGAAACTACGTACTTGATCTTCCGGTGCGGTCACGGATAATTGCAGTTGAGTAACTGTGAACTAGTATTTCAGTAACTGTTTACTGCTCCAAGCCTGAATTATATCGTTTGATTGGAGGTACTGAGGAAATTAAATATTCCATATATTCATTTCATCACTCTGACAATGAGGCAAAACGCGGCGTTGAGTTTCGATCAACACGCAATGATTCCAGAATTTGGTGGAAAGTGGGATTTCAACTAAAACTTCTAAGTGGTGATTTAATCCACAATGGACATACGTACAGCCATATACTGTCTGTATTCTAAAAGAACCGGCCAAATATGTAAACAAAATTATAGTAGAAATATTCCATAATAACTGATAAATATCCTATCATATAAATATACTGAACTTTCTACGTCTACTAATATCCATCCATCAGAATATTTGGTTCTTTTTGAAACTTTCTTTGGATCAGCTTGCATAGTTACGGAATGGTCTTAATATGAAGAACAATGAGGCTAGTCTGTAAAGGGAAGAGGTTTCGATTCGATTTCTACTCAATGAAATGAAATATATCATTTTTTAATTTTACTTCGTTTTGGTTACGAGGCAAAGCGCTTAATTTCGCCACGCAACATGAAATGCGTCAAATTCGGCGATAAGTAAGGAACGAAAAGAAGTGGCTCATCGCTAGGTTATTAAGTTGTCTGCCTACCTTGTCATGTGAGAGATACGGCGTGAAGCTGAAAAAAAGAAAAAAAAATAATAATAACATTAAAAATATATTTAATTGTAATATCGAGAGACTGCGACTTTTACTTTTAGATGTTGCGAGTACTAAGAGTGGAACTTAACACCGTGGTTTGTCTTCCAATACCAAGAAAATAACAAACCAACCAAATGGTTTTCTAAGCTAATCCAACCCACAACCATCGAGCTTACTGTCAGATATTTATATTATTTATTTAAAAATCAAGAAAAATAATCCATAAAGAATTGAGAGAATGCGACTTTTACTTTTAGACATTTTGAGTATTTAGTGCGGAACTTAACTTCGCGGTTTAGAACAGCAGGAAAATAAAAAAGATATCCTTTTTGTAACTATTTATAAACCTTGAAAAGTACTCTCCGTAAAGAAGCAATAGCCAAGTTACAAGCAGCCTTACCAATGGCAAAAAAGTTTATTAACCTTTGAAACGACTTTATCATTTTTAACTAGAGGGGTTATTTAAGAACAAATATTTATAAATAATAAGACAAGGGTGGATTCTTGTAAGAGGTATTTTTGTAGATTCGATTACCGTTCTGGGTAAGAAATTATTTACACACTTGCTGTGATAACAAGACAAATGGCGGCGTTGAGTTCCATTAACCATCAATATCTCAAAAATTAATTATCAACATTCAGATTCTCCGCTTACCCTCCCTCTCAAACTTATATATGCGCGATATAGCGTGACAGTAAAAAAAATAATAAAATAAGAATGAAAAAAAAAAGGTTTTTTTAGAAAACTTATAAAAAATTGAACCCGCGCGTGTTTTGAAATCGTCCTCCTCCTTTTTAATCGACCTCCTTCTTTTCAAAATTGGTCTAAAATTCACTAGTTGATTCAGATTTACAATACTTAAGAAACAAAACTACGAACTTTGCGTCATATGAGCCATATTTAAAAACCGGTCAAAATGTCCAGATACAAGTCTTTCTAAGCTTATACTTTAATACTTATAATTTTCTAAAAACATATTTTTCTTTCATACGAGTGGCAAAAAAAAATGTTTATAACAGACTCCTCATATACCTCCTCTGACTTATCTAAAGTTAATTTCTTCATTTATTCAATCACTATGAGGCCTGTTATGGGGCAGAAGCGTTACTGTAAACGCGACAGGTTACAGTTCAGTAACAAAACGTGCGGCGTTGTGTTCACCACTTTCACAGAATGTCTCGAATTTGGTAAAAATGGGAACGAGACGGAGTGTCTTAAGATTAGGTTCCTAAGTTCCCCTCTACCATGTGCAAGATACAACATGAAATTGTCTACCTATGCCAATAAAAAAATAGACTGAAATGTCTTCTTTCTCACTATAAGAAACCTATTCCAACCAAAAAATAAAAACTTACAGCCAATAACAAAAGCTCTCTAAGCTTTTACACTTTATATTAAAAGCTCTATATCGATATTCACGTAGAGCCAAATATCGTTTTCATCCTGAATATATCTTGGGAACTGCTTATCTACGTGTGGAGAATTTTGATCGATTTCAGATAAGATATTTACCAGTTATTATGGTTTAGCGTAAGGAATTGGGAAACGAAAGTGTCTAAATAAAAAGGAAGTCTCGTAACATTAGGTTCCCAGGTTCCCTCAATCTATCCTGTTATGTATCCTTATCGTCTACATATATACTATAAACGATAGCATGGGTTCAATTTCGACTCTAGACTTTGAGTTTCACACTCTCAACGCACATTGTCTGTGAAAACGGAATGTCTAAATATCAGGATGCCTCTTATGGCCTTGCTCTGTGATAGTAAGCATAAAATTGCTTTTTAGCATTCAGTACCTCAAAAGGATAAACAAAATGATTATAGAATTTCTTCCGTATGTCCATCTGTCATGATCATTTCCCTAGAAATAAGGTAAACATTTATAAGTGTGCTTCATACTAGTCTACAATTATGGTTATTAATAAGGTTGAAGCGTCGCGACATATTGTGGGTTCGGTTAGTTGCCTTGAATGGGGATTCAATATTAAATATTTTCATTTCTTCGCTTTGACGACAAGACAAAGCTCGGTGTTAAGTACCGTCACTCACACGTCACACACGCTAGCACGAATTTTTTTACACCAGGTTCACAATTTTCCTTCACCATGTGCGGGATACAGCGTGAAACTGAAAAAAATGCATGTTATTTTTTATGCTGATCATATTAAAGTTTAAAATCTATATACATTACAAAAAGATAATCGAGTATTTTTAAAGTGTCAAATGCCATATACAACTTTTAATTACTTATATTTAAACCCACAAGAGAAGCTGCGTGTAGCAAATTACAGTAAAATAAAATACGGAATTTAGTAAAAATATTTAAAACGTATTAATATTTAAACGTAGCAGGATTTGAACTCGCACCTCATGGAATCCATCCAAGGGCTCTAAAGAACTAAACCATACGTTCTCTAGAGAATTTATTAGTTTTCTTAATAAGTATTTTTCTTCCTTAGATGTGGATTAACACTTTAAAAACAGTGAAAAAGTTTAAATTAATTTGAGCTTTAGAACCTAAGTACTGACAAAAAGGCTAAAATTCCTATAATCACCAGTTCGTACAAATATCAATATTATTTAGGTAATAAAGCCAATTTAAGCGGAACATTTATATCCATTTATTGACCATTTCGTACACAATTTGCCTGTTATTACTCCGCTTTTGTTTGAGATCACAAATCACTGCTTAAATAGAATTAGGTTTCTAATTTTAATCGCATATTCAATAATATTGTCCATTTAATATTAGAGGCCGGTATTGCACAGTAGTCATAGATATCGTTTGATATTAAACTCTATGGGTTTGACTTCTAATTTCCTTGCTGTTTTAGCTTAGCGTAGCTATATAAAATAACGACATCGTAGCGTAGTTGCGTAGTGGCATAAACCGCTGTCTTTAAAGGCAACGATTGTGGTTTCAATCTCTCATTCAGAGAAATGAAATATTTAATAATTTCATTTTCCCGTTATAATAACGAGGCAAAGCACGGCGTTGAATTCCGCTATATAACATGAATTAACCTTTCCATCCTTATAATATTTTTTTACAGCTTAACGCTTCACGATTATGCAAGATACAGTGTGAAGCCTACCATATGGCAGGGTAGACAGAGGGAACTTGGAACCTAGTTTACACTCTCAGTTCCGTTTTCCACTTTCCGCTAAATCAGAGGCATTGGGTGTTGAGTAGCAAGACCCAACACTGTGCTTTGCCTTATTACCAGAGCGAAGAAGAAAATATATATATTTAATAAGAAAATATTACATTTTTGACTATCTCGAGTGGTGATCGAACCCCAATACCTCTTGCGTATAGAGTCACACATTTGTCTCCCTGCGCCATAAGAGGCCTTAGCGCTATTGTTTTATGATATAGAGATACTCTGAATTCGAAATTCTGAGAATCAAATTGATACCCGTCGCGTTAATCTCTTTAACCATCATGCCATGAGGGCCTAACTTATTTATTAAAATTTTCTGAGTCAATATTGTCAGTTATTTTAACTAAATTGTAAATATGTATAGCAACCGACTAAATCCTGATATACTCATATTGGATCGTTCAATGATGCATACTACTGAAACATCGATAATAGTAAATTAACATTTGCAATGTTGTTTAGAGGAAACTGAATTAAACATAATTTGTATGATATTTTATTTCTACTGCGTGTTTATTTTTTAGCTTTACGCTTTCCATTAATTACGTATCTTTAGAGAAATTGTCAGTTGTGTGTGGAGACTTAACACCGCGTTTTATCTTGTTTTGGAAACGAAACCAATCTATAGCTCCTCTGGTGTTTGGGCGATGGTGATCAGTCACAATCAGGTGACCCGTACGTTCATTTGCATTTTTTTATAATAAAAAGTTTACAGTTAGTTACAGTACTTACATACTACGTTTGATATTGTTAAATATTTTGCGTATTTAGTAGGGAAATTTAACACTGGGCGCTTTTCCTTCAGCGGGAACGACTCTAAAACGTTACGCCACGATCATATTAACAAAATAGATAGAAACATAACATTTATACTTAAAATAAATCTGTAACCGATCACTGTCGTTACATGAAAAATATATTAAAAAATCTTATTAGGGGCTAGGCTAAAGTAATAAGGCCTAAAAACATTTTTTTTTTATTTTTTGTTTGTTTGTTTGTAGTACGCTTGTACGCGCTAATCTCAGAAACGGCTAACAGATTTTAATGCAGTTTTTACTAAGTAACTAATATAAATAAATTACCTAAATCTTTCTTCTAAAAATAGACTAGAGGCCTGCTATGACGCAGGGGCAGAAGCGTGTGACTGTAAGCTTGACAGGACGTCGGTGCGATTCTGTGGAGAAAAAGGCATTTTTTTAAAATTAATATTTAATGTTTTCTCAAATTATTTGATAAGTGGGGAACGGGATGGAGTTTCTTAACAAAAAGGTCCCCAAGTTCCCACTGCCTACAATGCCATGGCAAGCGTGAAACTGAAAACAAATTATAAGTGTTTGAGTGTATGTGTGTGTGTGTGTAAATGGACTAACGAACACAAATATAATTTTTCAAATAAAACTCGTAGCTCCTGAGATGAATCATCAACCAAACAAATCCTTAAGTTGATTTGCTTACACGTACTGGCGAAGCCGCTGATTTCAAATAAGTGTTATATAGCAGTTGACAGCTTTGTAAAATGAAATTGCAGTTTCCATTGAATTTCAAGTAAAAACTGTTTCAAAAACGAATTTCATCCACATTTCAGTACCTAATGTACTCAGACCATAACGCCAGCACGTACTGGCAGAATCAATCGCGCATGCAAATCTCTAAACACCATTGTGAATACTAAAGTCCATGAATTGTTTACTGTTTTCATGTAAATTATTCAATATCATGATTATTGTATAACAATTTGAATAATTTTAATTTATTTATAGGTGGAATATGTTTTTTTCTCTGTCAGCTTCACGCTGTAACCCACACATGGCAGAGTAGGCAGAGGAAAATATAGAACCTAGTGTTAGGACACTCCGTTCCGTTTCTGCCGATTTTAAGGCATTGCGTGTTGAGTGGCGGAATTTAACGCCGCACTTTGCCTTGTTACAAGAGGAAGAGAATAGAAGCAGTAGAACTGTATAATTGAAGAAGTTGTGAATTCGATTCCCGGAAAAATATATTTTTAAGTATCACGCTGTCCTCCGCATAGAAGGGTACAAATAGGGAACCTCGAAACTTACAGTCAAAGACACTCCCCCGTTCACATGTTTGAGTTTTTATCTCGTTACTAGAATAAATAAATATTAAATATTGCACTTCCTTGAGTGGGGATCGAACCTATGACCGCGTTTAAATCGCTTGGGCCTAAAGCCATACTAGTTCTTATTGTTTAACTTTTGTATAAAATAATTTATAACATCAACATAAAGGAACTTAAAGCTCAGAATTAATTATGTGTAAAGTCGAAACTTATACAGATTAAGAGGGAAAATCAACAGCTCGAGGTAAAATGCCACGTTTCACTACTGAAAGGTCACAAGTTTAGTTCCTACGTAAAGAAAAGTAATATTGTTCTTTATTAATTTGTTTCTATATTTTTAATAATACTTACTTTCATTGGTCAAGTTCAATAAAGCTAAAAAAATACGCATGGGCTTATGAGTAAACCGAAATATTTTTTATATTTGATTTTTTCGCTTTTTTAACGCGTTATATAGCCTGAATCTAAAAATAATATAATTTCTTTAAATTTACCATTAATGAAAATAGTATAGACAAAAGGGACCTAGGGAACCTAGTGGTTAGACACTCCGTATTCCATTAAGACACTTCCGTTCTTCACTTACCATCAAATTCTTTAGTCATTGCATGTTGAATAGAGGTACTTGGGAAAGAGGTGATAATTTAAATAAGATATATAACTAAGAACATAAAAAATAAGTGATAATTCAGCATTTACGATTATTTCATAGCCAAAACAAAAATAAACAGACGCTTTCATGGACTTAATCTGCTAGCATAGCAAAATAAAAATAGTTTATCGCATTTCTATTGAAACAAAAAAAGATACCATACATGAAGGTGGTAGGCAAAGTAAAGTTAGGAAACTAGCATAAAAAATATGGAAAAAGTAGTGTTAAGACACTCTGTTCCATTCTTCACAAACAAAAAAGTACTTGTAAATAATTCCTCCAATGTGAATTGAAACCACATTCATCGTCGATTTACACCGATTTTTTTTCATATAACAACCATATAAATCATATAAGTCTTTATAGACTGTGAATGCAAATATTACGGGTCGGAGGTTCGAATACCAGTCGGGGAATTAATAACGTCTTAAAAATTGGACGAAACGTGGGGAACTTAATTCTATGTTCCCATTGCCCACCCTCTTATAAATAGTGCACAGCGGGAAGCCAAAACCATAATATATTTTTATTTCTTAATACAATTACGACGTTTGTACCCATATTCTATGGGAAAAACATCCCTTGCGCTTCTTTTTCTATTTTATCTGATATAAGTACGTTATGTCATTAGCAGCGGCCGTTTCTTTGAAATTTCAGTTGCCGTGAAAGAAGTTTTGTTTGCCTTCATGTATTATTTTTACTCGCTCATTAGTCGTAAGATATAATATCTTGAGATCTTATGTAAAATAAAATGTATTGTTAATATATTCAAAAGTGAATTTTGTTTTCATTCGAGGCTTGTCATAAGCGTGTGACTGTAAACGACAGGTTGTGGCTTCGATCCCCACACGGGGAAATGAAATATTTAACATTATCAATTCAAATAATTAAATTTAATATTTTTCTTTCCTTATTGTGAATAACACTTTTAAAGTAGTAAAAATATCAAATTCAGCGTTCTAGTAACAAGGTAAAGCGGCGTGTTGAGCTTCACCACTCAACTCGCAATACCTTAATTTCAGCGGAAAGTAAATGGGAGTGTCTTAACACTAGGTTCCAAATTTCCCTCTGTCTATTCTACCATGTGCGGGATACAGCGTGAAGCCGAGTGAGGGTGAGTGAATCTTGTTTCTGTTCTTTTAAATAAATAAGGTCAAGTGGGAGTCGGACTAACTAATCGAGAGTTCCGTTCCAATCTCCAAATAAAATTATAGGTCAACGTAACAAAGTAGAAGTTGACAAACTTAATTTTGCGGACCTACGCACTCATTTTATGCGACATAAATTGCTATTATAAGTTTGTAGGTGTTTATATGTATGTATTATATTTTGTTTTTCATAATTTAAGGTAATTATTTTTTTTCATAAGTTAATTATGGCAAGCATCCTTTACTGTATAAGTTTTGATTAAATGATGAATAAAGTCGACAAGGTTAAGTTTGCGGGCGCACGCGTTCATTCTACTGGAAATGAAGTATAAATATAAGCTTATCTTTGATACCACGTTCCAAGGATCCCCGATGGTACCAACGTTCCAAGAGGTTCTCAAGGAACCCCGGGTTCCAGGTGTTCTAGTCATTATAAAGTCAATATCAGCATATTAAACAGTTTTATTTCTTTTTTTTTAAAGCAGTTTTGTCGAAAAATTACTTTAACAAATTTTAACAAATTTACAAATTGAACTTCAATTTTTTGAAAACTTTTAACAAATTTACAAATTGAAATTCAATTTTTTAAATTCAAAATAAGAAGATAACAGCTTCGTTTTTTGAACTACAAATAATTTGCCATCAGTTCACAAAAGTTACTGTCACAGACCACAAATAAACCAGCGAAAGAAACTAAGCGGGACAACAACAAATTCATCATTATGATTCATCATTTCAATAAAACAAATACTAAAAAATTAATACAATAAAAATACAAAATGGAAATTGGTTAAGTCGTTATTGTCGTATTTGATAAAAAGATAAAAATTTAGAAAGCCATTATTACATATTTTTCTGTAGCTATGATAGCTTTACTCTGTATCCCGCACATGGCAGAGTAAGCAGAAACTGAGTTTCATACAAAAGAGACTGAAATTTCATATAAAATATCAACCCCCAAAAATAACTCCTTATGAGTCTAATTTGGCAAAAGCTTGCTTGAGCACCTTCGTCTTATAAATAACTTTCTTTTAAAATGTAAATTTCAAGCTCTGTAGTTTCTGAGATTTTGTTATGAGTGAGGAAGAGACCCTTTGATTTTACACATCCCCGAGAGGAATTTGTATCTACATAGGTGTACTGGTTGTGGGTTCGATCACCACTCGTTAAAATGAAATATTTAATATTTTCAAATTATTTATTTAATGGTTTATCTTCTTCGTCTAGTAACAAGGCGTTACGCGGCGTTGAATTCCGCCACTCAACGTGAACTAAAGTGGAACGTAGTGTCTTAAAACTAGGTTCCCAAGTTCCCTCTGTCTACTCTGCCATGTGTGGGATACAGTGTGAAGCTGAAAACATATAAAAAGAATAAATACTTATGAGTAACGAGACAAAGCGCGGCATTGAATTCCGGCACTTAGCAAGCAATAGCTCAATTTCGACGAAAAATAAAACGGAGTGTCTTAACACTAGGTTTCCTCTGGATATCCGAAACTTTATATAAAACACGGCGTTGTATTCCGCGTACTCAACAACGGGCAAAGGCAACAGAATGTCGTAACTCTAGGTTTTGAAACTCACAGAAACTGCACAATAATTTCTTCACTTTTAATATGAATTTCCATGTTCGAAAGTTCTTAGATGGTTTTAAAGTTTAATTACTTTGCGTGCTTTCTCAATTATTCCTAGCTCTTGGAACTTAGTTTGAGTTTTGTTTGTCAAGTGAATATAGTGATTTGTTTGAATATTTATATATATATATATATATATATATATATATATATATATATATATATATATATATATATATATATATATATATATATATATTTTTTGTTATTTTTTTTTTTTATATATAAAAGAGAGTAGAGAGAGATTATATATATATATATATATATATATATATATATATATATATATATATATATATATATATATATATATATATATATATATATATATATATTTTAAGATTCTTATTTATTACGTACAAAGCAGAGTAGGCAGAGGGAACCTGGAAATCTATTGTTAAAGTACTCCGTTCCCATAAGGTCCTTTTGTACTGTGTTTTCAGCCAAATTCTGAAATCATTACCAGCTGAGTGGCGGTACTCAACTCCGCGCATTGCCTCGTGACGCGGCTATTACAGTAACAATTTTGTGCTCCTTAACCACGACTGCGTCATTTCTTTATTATAATTATATTTATTTACTTATAACTATATTTAGAGGCTGTCGTGACGCAACGGTGACGACAGGTGACAGTTGTGGGTTCAAGTTACCACCTGGAGAAAGAATTATTTAATATTTTTAAATGTAAAAAATTTAACCGGATTAATTCCTTATAATCATTTTAAGATTAGAATAGAATACAAGAACTTTATTGCACACAAAATCAACAAAACAACATACAACAAATAAGTGATATAACATACAGATTGTGCAAAGACGGTCTTAATGCTAATAGCAATCTCTTCTAAATAACCCTTGAAGAGAAGAATAAAGTTATACAAAAACGGGTTTGTGCAAAGAACATTTAAAAGATTAAGACGAAAAAAAACTAAATTTAAAATAAAATAAACTAAACACACACACATACACACACATATATATATATATATATATATATATATATATATATATATATATATATATATATATATATATATATATATATATATATATATGTATATATATATATATATATATATATATATATATATATATAT